>JAFVLL020029879.1:0-48054 GCA_021397915.2 Tor tambroides
TTTGGACGGCGATTGCAGGGAGGGTGGGACGTTCGCTTTCAGTGCTATCAGGCTAAAGTTAGCATTTTCCGAAATGTCCCACTACACCTTTAAAGTGCAAACTGACACAAGTCAATGAAGTTCTGAGGACATTGACCTCTTGTGTATCTTTATTTGTAAAGTATCTGTCTTGTAGAATATTATATTATTTTGTTTTATTTTATTTAAAAAATTAGAAAAGCTCCAAAGGCATTTTTTTTTGCAATTATGCTTGGTTTGATATAATGTATCCAAAGCATTGACCTTCAAGTATGTATATGTAAGTGTGGCTTGAGCATCCAAATAAATAAAGGCCTCTGCATGAACCAGAGGAAGACAAGAACTTACATGTTCAGAAGGTCAGTCCTGCCTCTCCAAGTTATGCCATGGAGCTCTTTTAGAAATGCATAAGTAGGTTCTTAAATCAGATTCAGAGCCGTGGCCTTTCTCTTTTGTAAGAAAGACGTGTTTTGGGATAAACATTACTGAAAGAGCAAATGTGAATCTCTATATGGTCACTGGTATCTTGTATAACCACATTAAATTTCATAAAAACACCCAAATGTGAACTTTTGAAGGACCATTGAGTTGAATTCTAATTCATTATTGAATCAGTCCATTTCATTCACAAAATATTCAGTCTGATTTGCGAACCAGATCACTGAAAAGAATCGTTTCCAAAGAGCGATTCATTCGACTCAGTGATTCACTGATCTGGTTGCAGTGGTTCTTGAGTTAAAGGGATAGTTCACCCAAAAATGAAAATTTGATGTTTATCTGCTTACCCCCAGGGCATCCAAGATGTAGGGGACTTTGTTTCTTCAGTAGAACACAAACGAAGATTTTTGACTCAAACCGTTGCAGTCTGTCAGTCATATAATGGGAGTCAATGGGACTCGCGGCTTTGAGAGAAAAAAAAACATACACAGACGAAACCAAATAAAACCCTGCGGCTCATGACGAAACATTGAGATCTAAAGACACGAAACGATCGGTCTGTGCAAGAAACTGAACAGTATTTATATCGTTTTTTATCTCTGTCCGCCGCACAGTCCAACTGTCCTGAGCGCGTTCACAACAGCCAGCGCGTGACGTGTCTTATTCTTCTTCTTGCTTTACAGCGGATCGCAGACTTATAAGTGCATTACCGCCACCTATCTCTCAAATGGACCATTGATACTCTATCTACAATCTCAATTAGGAGTGTCAAGAAACAAACTCACCTACATCTTGGATGCCCTTGGGGTAAACAGATAAACATCAAATTTTCATTTTTGGGTGAACTATCCCTTTAATCGCTGACTGGAGAGTTGTCATTGAATAGCGTTAAATCACACAAAGCTATTATATGACTTCACAAGATTTGATTTTGTTAGCAATCATTGCACTTTTATAGCTATGAATCAAGCGCACAGGAGATATTACATAAGGATTATATAAACGTTGAAGACAGCTGCCATATTTACCCATGAAGGCGATTGAGTTTAATCAAAACCTCCCCATAAAAATCCCTGTGGTTTAAACAAGAATGGCACTCTATGAAAATACAGTATGTTCTGCTTGATAGTGTTTATTTATAGCCGTGGAATCGCAGGGTTAATCTCTGTGGCCTAGTTTGTGGGCTGGTACCGAGGATAAAAGCTCACAGCACAAATGAGAGACTGACTCACTGAATTCAACAGGGTATGCAATAAAACAGCTGTGAGAATCGAATCAAAGTGCCTGTTATTGATGTTTATATCATTCAGTGTGGTTGTATGTATGTGTAGAAACAGAAACTATTTTCAGACTATTTCTGTACGTCGGCAACTTTAATTTCCCTAAACAAAAATTCAGGGCGGGTGTGACAGGTTAAGGATAGGAATAAATGTGGTCTAAGATCACTATGTGGCCACTACTTTCAAACCTGCTGTTAAAGTGGCCATACCATTCACTTTTTAATCATTTTATGGTTTTCCTGAACATTATAAGCCCACTTATGCAACTTTTCTTTTGGAACACAAAAGAAGATATATTCAAAAATATCTCAGTGTTTGGACATTGTTCTTTCTCATAATATATTCATAGAGATATATAAGAATGTCATACAGGTGTGGAACAACATGAAAGTTAGTAAATGATGACAGAATGTTCTTCTGCTTGAGCTAACCTTTTGCTAAAGGTGCTGTATGTAGGATTTTGACTCTACTAAAGCATAAAAATACCATGATATGTTTGCAGATATTTAAGAAACATGCTAAGTTAACATACTTGTTTATCTGAAAAACAATGCAACAGTCAGTTATTCTCCTTTTGAAAATGTGCGTTCCGGCCCGGAATGTCTGTGTTTGTTTTGGTTTGTGAAACCTGCCCACTGCCAGTTTACCCAATTGTATTTCGGCACCCCGTGTTGCCAGTTGGCGGAAAACACAGCGTATTTCATTTCATTCATCGTCATGTGCGCTCGTTCCTGTTGCTGTCGTTAATCTGGCAACCTGCATGTGCGTCAAGTCTGAGGAGGAGGGGCCGGGTGAAATGTATATCTCCAATATTTTGAATTTGGACTGCAATACCTAGTTCAGCTGCTAGGTGTCAATCCTACATACAGCACCTTTAAGACTGGCTAACCTAAAAGTTATTTTCATTCCAATTCTCACATCCAAAGGCACAATTGTTTTTCTCTTATTCCAATATAGTTGGCACTGCTTCACCCAAGGCTTCAAATGGTGACAAAAATTGGTGTAAATGCAAAAAAAAAGAAATGTTTCCGATAATATAAATATGCGGTTTTGTCATAATTTTGTGAGGTGGAATTAATTACATATTTAGGGTGTGTTGTTACATTAGCAAAATTTCTGTGAAAATGTTCGCACGAAAAGATCCATTGTCTATTGTCAAATCTTCATATTTTCAAATGTTCGCAAAACTTTCCTGGATTTCTAGATTCCGTCTAAATAATGGTAAATATGACCGCACCTTTAAAGTCTTCTTTAACTATATTGTTCATTACACAAACAATTGACTCTCATGAACTGGTTCTTTTGAATGAATCATTCAAAAAAAAAAAAAAATCACAAAACGGTAAATAAATAAATAGTATTTTAAAAATCATTCAGATATTTGACAGAAATATCATTAGTCATTGTTTAGCATATTAAGGTTGAAGCATAATGTTTATTAAATTGAAATTGAATTAATTCATTTGTTCGTTCATCCGGTTTGTCGTTTGTTCATTCATGGCAGAGTTATAAATTATTCTTTAAAAAAAGTGTGACGTTTATATGACTACATGTAACATTTATAATAATAATAATAATAATAATAATAATAATGCATATTTTTATTGCACTTTTCTCAAACTCAAAACACTACACAGCATCAAAATATGTTTATATTTACATTTATGCAATATTATTATACATAAATTCATGTACGCAATATTTACGATATTGCATTTATGCTAAAAAAAATTTGAGTTTTTTATACATGAGATATATTTAAGAACATTTATGCTATAACATTTTTATGATACATTTATTATTATATAATTATAATTTAGTTATGGGAAGTAAACACAAAACACAAAGTCATTTGGATCCAAAATGTTTCTTTTTTTTTTTTTTGGAGCTGTCCTTTGTCACGACCTTGAAGATTGAAGATGAGCTACTTTTGCAGCTTTGTTTAGGTTTTGAATGTTGGCGTATATCTACAAATGCCTATTTTTTTTTTAAATTGTTTTTGCATGATATGACTCCTGTAGGAAAGGCCTTGAAATTGCATCACCAACCACTTTGCGCTTTCTCAGCAAGACTCCAACCATTCCTCTTGAACCCGAGGTCAGTTCCCGAAACGGCTATTAGATAAACTACAGAACTGATGGGCTGACCGAGTTCACCTCAGCTGTGATGGTCAGAAACATTTGTTCATCAAAGATTCATTGCAGACTGATGCAACCAAAGTTTCTCCACTTCATGAAAGCGAATGAATTTCCCTCCAGTTCTTCAACCGCAAGGTGCCTTTATTCCTTTAGTCTCTGCGGTGTGCAAATGTGCTGTGTAACAGAATTGTGCTTCTGATCTTCTCGTATTGATTGCGTTTAGAGAATTCACCGAGGGAGAGAAAGGAATCAATTTCGCGCCAACAGCAAGGAATAAACAATAACTCCCAGTTCTCTTCTGTCTGCTCCAGTCTAATGTCTTCTGACAGACACCAAATACTGGGAATAAAATATACTGGATTGAAAGTGTAGCCGGCTGTCTAATGTGAATATGTCGGTTCTATTTGTCGGGCTTAAAGAGCTTTAACTGACATTGGCGAGAGCCGGCGTTCTCAGTATTGCGCGTGGTCATCCGTGCTTTAGCGTGCTAACTGATGCTAATGGTTTGTGACGCGGCCCATCAGAAGCGAGCGCCGTGAGCGCGTTCTGAAACGATTAGATTTTTCTACTGGGTTGGAAAATGTTCTGGTTTTCGCTGTAGGCTGTAACACCTCTGATGTTCTGCGTTGTATTGTTGTGGTTTTTGGGGAGCCTGTGGACGCTGTGTGGAACAATGTGCCAGAACACCAGTCATCTAAACTGCTGTCATGTTTTATTAATGCTCAACTCCCCGTGGATCAGATTGTGGCGGGTCTGTCCAGCTGAGGTCACATGGCAGCGGTCAGGACAGGATTAGATGCTTTGACGGATCTTCAGCGGTTTGGTGGCTCAATCCCTTGTGTGGTTCTGCTGTAAATCTCATAATACTACAGAAGCCGGTGTTTTTTAAAGACTGTGGATATTGTATTTTCGTCCAGGAACACACTGGCTCCCTGCTGAAGAGACGAGCACAGCTGGTGACCAGCATGTTGGGTTTTGGATGCTGGTCTCAGCATGGGCTTCTGCCAGTGTTTGGGAAGCTACTTTGAAACTTTAATTTTCCAAACTACAAGCTTCTCATAATGTTACACTACAGACAAGTCTACAAACTATCTATCTATCTATCTATCTATCGTTCTATCTATCTATCGTTCTATCGTTCTATCGTTCTATCTATCTATCTATCTATCTATCTATCTATCTATCTATCTATCTATCTATCGTTCGTTCTATCTATCGTTCTATCTATCTATCTATCTATCGTTCTATCTATCTATCTGTCTGTCTATCTATATTTATCTGTCTGTCTGTCGTTCTATCTATCTGTCTGTCTGTCTGTCTGTCTGTCTGTCATTAGTTCTATGTCTGTGTCCTATCTATCTGTCTGTCTGTCTGTCTGTCTGTCTTTCGTTCTCTGTCTGTGTCCTATCTATCTGTCTGTCTGTCTGTCTGTCTGTCGTTCTCTGTGTCTATCTATCTATCTGTCTGTCTGTCTGTCTTTCGTTCTCTGTCTGTGTCCTATCTATCTGTCTGTCTGTCTGTCTGTCTTTCGTTCTCTGTCTGTGTCTGTCTGTCTATCTATCTATCTGTCTGTCTGTCTGTCGTTCTATCTATCTCTGTCTGTCTGTCTATCTTTCGTTCTGTCTATCTATCTATCTATCTATCTATCTATCTTTCTGTTGTTCTATCTATCTATCTATCTATCTGTCTGTCTGTCTGTCTGTCTGTCTATCTGTCTTTCGTTCTCTGTCTGTCTGTCTATCTATCTGTCTGTCTGTCTGTCTGTCGTTCTATCTATCTCTGTCTGTCTGTCTATCTTTCGTTCTCTGTCTGTGTCTATCTATCTATCTATCTATCTATCTATCTATCTTTGTCGTTCTATCTATCTATCTATCTATCTATCTGTCTGTCTGTCTGTCTGTCTATCTATCTATCTATCTATCTATCTTTTGTTCTTTCGTTCTCTATCTATCTATCTGTCTGTCTGTCTGTCTGTCATTCTATCTATCTCTGTCTGTCTGTCTGTCTGTCTATCTTTCGTTCTCTGTCTGTCTATCTATCTATCTATCTATCTATCTATCTATCTATCTATCTATCTATCTATCTATCTATCTATCTATCTATCTTTCTGTCGTTCTATCTGCCTATCTATCTATCTATCTATCTATCTATCTATCTGTCTGTCTGTCTGTCTGTCTGTCGTTCTGTCTATCTCTGTCTGTCTGTCTATCTTTCGTTCTCTGTCTGTCTGTCTATCTATATTTATCTGTCTGTCTATCTATCTATCTATCTATCTGTCTGTCTGTCTGTCTATCTATCTATCTATCTATCTATCTGTCTATCTATCTCTCTCTCTCTCTGTCTGTCTGTCTGTCTATCTGTCTATCTATCTATCTCTCTGTCTGTCTGTCTGTCTGTCTGTCTATCTATCTATCTATCTATCTATCTATCTGTCTATCTATCTATCTCTCTCTCTGTCTGTCTGTCTGTCTGTCTATCTATCTTTCTGTCTGTCTGTCTGTCTGTCTGTCTGTCTATCTATCTATCTATCTATCTGTCTGTCTCTCTATCTATCTGTCTATCTATCTATCTATCTATCTATCTATCTCTCTGTCTGTCTGTCTGTCTGTCTGTCGTTCTGTCTATCTCTGTCTGTCTGTCTGTCTGTCTATCTTTCGTTCTCTGTCTGTCTGTCTATCTATATTTATCTCTGTCTGTCGTTCTATCTATCTATCTGTCTGTCTATCTATCTATCTATCTATCTATCTATCTCTGTCTGTCTGTCTGTCTGTCTATCTATCTGTCTATCTGTCTGTCTGTATATCTATCTTTCGTTCTGTCGTTCTATCTGTCTGTCTATCTATCTATCTATCTGCTTTCTATCTATTCTATCTATCTATCTATGCTTTTCTTAACTGTTCTTGTTAGCATAATGTCAGCGTGTTTAATTTGAACATTTGGTAAAATTTTTATTTAAAACTGCAATTCTTTAACACTTCTTAAACATTAAATTCAGTTTTTTACTCATTTTCTTATTCACTTCAGCAGTGTGTCAGAAAGTAATCTTCAGGTCTTCCATGTTTCTTCACAGTTTAAAGGTCAAGCGAATCTCCACGTCTTTGAGGACTGGTGTGGCTCCTCAGTCGCTCAGCTCAGGAAGAACCTGCATTTTCCTCTCTACCCCCATGTGAGTATTAACAGAAACACAATCACCTTCTGCTTCAAAATCTGAGACTACTTCTATTTAGCGTTTTTAGTGGCATATCACATTATTAGCTTAACAATTTGATTGAAATTGAGAACGCATTAGTATTTGGTTTGCCGACAGCAGCACTTAAGCTGACATGAACAAAACCTCATGATCACGTTCTCCAGAAATGATCCGAAGAACATCTCGTGCTTTAATGGAAGAAATCCCAAACGTCCAGGTTTGCATGAAGGTCTCAGACGTTTGGTCAGTTGGATGTGTCTGTTTGTTATTTTCTTGAGAGTGTGTACATGTCTGTGCTTCTCTGTGTCTTTCATACTTCAAAACTCCCACAGACCAGATCTCACGTTCATGTATTCTCGGGTGATGTAGAGATGAAATTGGTTTGTCTATTGTCCTGGAGCGGCTCTAGCTCAGATTCCCATCTCGAGAGACGTGTGTGCTCTGCTCACATAAACATCAGGAGTTTGCATGGAAAAATAGTGGAAGATGATGCCCTGCTTATATACTGAAAATTGAGATAATAGTTTTCTGAGATAATTAATAGCAAAACTGCTGTGGTTTTATTGATGTGCAGTGCAATGAGATATTAAAAATGAATCTTTAATTCAAATCTTGAAACAGTTTGTACTGTTTTTGATTGGCCCCGTGGCCGGTTTTTACTGCAGGAAGCTTTAAAGAGGACAATTTGTTTTTAGATGAGCGAGTTAATTATTAATATCAACACATCAATTATTGAATATCTGTTTAGCTTGTATGATTTATGAGATGCAGGATACTGTTATGATGGAGTTGAGCTAAATAAAAAGAGAAATAGTGAAATCTGGAATTATAATTATAATAATCTTATAAAAAAGGGGAAAATGTACAGTGTAAAATACAGATGTGTTGCATAGAGTTATTGGTACAGTAAACTTTAGTAGGAGTATTTGAGTGTGTTGTTTTCGTTTGATGGCAGCTGTCGTGCTGATATGAGAAAAAAACATAATTGAGTTTTAGAGTAATGTGACAGGACCCATGTCTTTCACTACAGCGGCCGTAAATTTGCATGGGGAACCCGGTGAAGCGTAACTGAAATGGTGGAAAGTAAATATTAGCAGAAAGCCGAGTAAACACGCAGCCATGTGATCATTGGGAGGAATTTGCTCTTTAGAAGAACTTGTCAGTGTGTTACACTCAGTTGGAAAATCCATTTCTCTACCGTGGAAGAAGAACTTCGGTGTTTTTAGATTTCATTTCATGGAATTCAATCTAAAACATCATCTGATGCAAATATTTTATCGTGCGTATATGCATTTAAAATGAACATTTTAAATCCAACATTTCATCCTGCACTCAAGGGCGTGTCCAAATCTTATCCAATCCCATTCTCTCTAAAAAATAATGCCCCTCCTCCTTATACCAACTACTTTTTACTAGCATTAGCAAGTTATAAATCAGGTTACATGGCTGGGATGCAGTGAAACTCTGTTGGCTGTTATTAAAAATGGAATGAGCCCTTCAATATGCCCAACCCAACTAAAAATGAAACCTAGTAAATAAAAAAATAAAAAAACAAAGGGGGGAAAGAAATGAAATTGTACTTGTTGAACCATTTCATATGGTCTTTAAATAGAAATTTATTTGTTTATTGTAAATAAATATGAATAAAATATACAAGTTGATTGTTGGCTTAATAATTATAAGATTATATATTATAGTTTTGATAATGAATTATGAATTATTTGGATATATTCTTGTTGTTGTTGTTGTTGTTGTTGTTTCATCACATTTATTTTGGAGTCACCACAAAATAAATAAATAAATAAATTTATCTATCACCATGGAAATCATTTATTATTATTATTATTATTATTATTATTATTATTATTATTTTTATTAGTATTATATTAATTTATTGTATATTTAATATTTAATATTATTATAATTTCATTACTTTTTATTTCGTTGTCACCATGGAAATCATTTATGATGATGATGATGATGATGATGGTTATTATTATTATTATTATTATTTGGTGTCACCATGAAAATATTTTTATGTATTTATTTATTTATATATTTATTCATTTATTTATTTATTCATTCATTCATTTGCCATATTACAATATTTTTAAATGTTTGTTTGCTTGTTTGTTTGTTTGTTTGTTTGTTTCTTTATTTATTTATTTATTTATCATTACTTTTATTTTGTTATGACATGGCCATAGCACAATTCTGTTGTCATTTATCCTTCTGTTGTCACTCACCCATTTTTCGGTGAAGTGTTCCTTTGATTTGTGGCAAACTGCAGTTTTTGTCGATTATTACAGGGTTTTGGAAGGTGTGTCTGCAAACCCCCAGCGTTCTCTCCTCATGTGGGTGGTTGAATTTAATTGAAAGCCCCTACAGGTTGTAATGGGTGGAATTATACAGTTGTCTTCTCCTGATCTGTCTTTGTGAATTCTGTTTAGTTCAGACCACCTACACAGTCCTCCCACCTCCTTAACTTTACTTTGTCATTTATTTATATGTTTAATTTTTGCTTCTTTTTGGCAGGCCTGTTTTTAAAGATCAGACGACTGACAGACATCTTGATTATTAAAAGCACGTACAGCCAATACTGTGAAAATATCCTTCTCTCTGTTCCTCTGCTTCTTTATCTCCGTCTGTCTGATTGTTGTAAACAGATGACAGATATCTGAGGTTCTGGTCTCACACACATTGTTATGTGTGTCTGTTTAGCATTTATGGCATGGTGAGACTGGACAGACAGAGCGGGAACAGCTTCAGAACTCACAGAGGTGTTTTATTTGAAATAAAATGAGCCCCATTATGTCTCAGTGATTGATTTTATGACACATATAAGACTTTTATAGCAATTTTATGAACAATTTAACTCAGTTTTAGTGACAATCACATTAAAACTGACTTGAAAACTTTTTATTTCTTCATTTTTCATAGTTGCTTTTTTTATTCTAAAATTGTGAAAATTTAAACACATAAGGTCGTTATATTCCACGGGGAATATACATAAATAAATGTGTATATATATATTTTTTATTTAGTTATTTATTGTGTGTGTGTGTGTGTGTGTGTGTGTGTGTGAAATTATTATTGTTGTTGTACACATTATAATTGTCTCTCTGGCATAATCTCCAACACAACCATCAATTTTATGCCTATTAATGATTTTTTAAATGCTAATGAACATGTTTAGTAAGGTGCCAACAGCGTCAGCAAAGAGCTTGTGAAAATATTAAATCTGAAAATATGTGATGTGTGAAGAAAACAAAGTAAATATCATTTCCAAACAAAATATTTTGTCACTTCCAACCAAGCTGTGATTTTGTCAAATTATGCTAAATGTGTGTGAAAGAACACAAAATATAAGCTTTGAAATTAGCTTTAGCAAAGCTAGAAGAGACAGCCATTTTATTCCAGAGATGTTTAAAAAGTTTTTTAAAAAAAGTACTTTTAGCACACCTACCATGTCTGTCTTTGCTCATCCCACCACGTAACTAATTTCATAATCATGCATTTTATCTTTCCAGATGAGAACTGATGTGAAGAAGTTAGCTGTGGCTCCAAAATGGAAGAACTATGGCCTGAGAATATTTGGATACATTTTACCTTACAAAGATGGTAAATGCTTGTTTATATTAACAAGGTGCAATTGGGCTATACCCTCACAATCACACACATACATGTTATCAAAGAATAAGAGAGTATATTCTATATGCAGGTGATTTTCAGTTTGCGGTTTCTTCCGATGATAACTCAGAGTTCTGGTTGAGTTCAGATGACAGTCCTCTCAACGCCCGTCTTCTGGCCTACGTGGGAAAGGTAAGTGATTTAATATTATCATTATATTAGTTAATGAAATTAATACAATGAAACAAATTAACTTATATATATATATATATATATATATATATATATATAGGTCAATGACGTGACGCCTAAATTTTCTGTCCGATTGCATTTTTTCAGTTAAAAATTGATTTAAATGCATAAAAAGATGCCATATATAAGAAGTATGTCTCCCACATATGTACCAACCTGTATGTCCAGCCATAACTGTTGTTTTGGAAACATCTTTGAAATTACCCTAAATTTATTCAGATTAATTTTCTTCACTATTTGGCATGATTTCCAAAGTGTTTTGTAATCCTGTATAAAATTGCAAAGCATTTGTATTTATTTTCCGTCATAATATTCAAACAAATTTTGTCCGATAATCTCCATTTTATGAAATATCATGTGGTGCGACCATCAAGAAACTACCATTTTGGTACTTTTATGTTGAAATCCATTCAAAGATAGGACGTTGCATCATATAACAATTTGCCAAGGACCCATAGAAGCATCAAGCAAGTTTGTAACTCTCTTTCAAATTTGGAAAATTTTAACCCTTTTAATGGCTGGTATGTAGTTACCACATTTGGATATCATGTCGTACGACCTCAAAAAAACAATGAATATTAAGTTATTTCTACAAACATTTATTTTTATTATAAATTTCATAGTGACCTTTCATGGGAAGCTAGCTTGCTTTGTTTAGGTGGCTAATTCTGTGCTTGTAAATTTTGACTGAATTTGAAAATATCATGTGGTGTGACCAAATATCATGTGGTGCGACCACTGCAGAGTGTTTTCCCATTATAGATATATGTCCCAGATTCACAGTTTTTGTGCTTTTATATTCAACAAATGGTTTATATACACAAAATACTTTATTTTAATATCATTTGGGATAGATTTTTATGCAATTTTGGTCATTTCGAGCAGTTTATGTTTAATCTTTGAGATTATTCGAGAAAAAATGCAAAAAATAATCATTTAGAGCATCTAATTTTTAGTTTGGTAATTATGCATTTCTTAGTAATTTATTATATATTCATTAATAACTATTTTAATCTATTTTACCAGATTCCACTGCCAAGTAAAGTAAAATAAACGCTTGCCATAGGCAGCATGTTAATTCTGACCCTGCAGTCAAGCACAAACTTCAGATGTAATTTTCTGCTGTAAGAAAGATGTTAATGATTTCATCTCAGAACCTGAGCCAGCAACCTTCCGCTACTCTAAATTGACCCTTTGCAAAGACCTGCCCTTAGTTAATGTTGCTACGTCCGACAAACCATGGCACTTTTATGCCACACATCATGTTCTCATGCAGTGAAAAATACATCACAGGGCAAAGAAGACACTGACAAAGTGCCGACATACAAGACAGAGCAGGTTACTTTCTCAGAGACTCAGAGTTCAAATTTTGTCATTTTTTTAAGACATTCAAACAACAAATACTGTTTTGTGGCTCTTTAATGTGTCGTGACAGATCGCTTTAGCACCTGAGTTCAAGCGGCATGTGAACCGATCATTTCTTACTAGTTAAAGCACAAAATAAACATGAATGAACATCAGAAGGTATCTTGTTTCAACTGTAAAAAGATGTCAATACACACTATTCTTCAAGTTCAAGTCCACCGACGTTAATCTGTCTGGTTTGTTTGTCGGACAAAAATGGCAGATTTGGCATTATGGTTGCTCAGATTGCCTGTTGATCAAACACCCGGTGAAGGGTCAGTTGAGGAGCCAAGGTTGGGCAAAGTTTAGAAATAACTGGGTCTAAAAAAATGACTGCAGTTAATGTCATATGCTGAACTTAAAAAGATTTTTAATGATGTAAGGTCTTTGTGTCATTTGGAGCAACCGCTCATCATGTGGTGCAACCAATAATAGCAATAACTGTATTAAATTAAAAATAAATGATCTAATTTCTGTGGCTGAAATATGAATCACTGCTATAGTATACTTAAGTGAATGGTATTTTTTAAATATTTTTATCAGTTTTATGCAATTTACAGAAATAAGTCTGCCAACTACATTTAAGAAGACAACTCTGAAATTATAGAACAAAAATATGAGATCATTATTTACAAAAACTCAAAAGAAATGCAAATACTTTGTTTCTAAACACTTTAATTACTGAGAACATATAAAAAAAATGTTAAGCATATTAAGGAAATGAATTAATTTTAATATAAATCATGGTCGCAAAAAAAACAAACAAAAAAACTCTAACATTTAAGAATGAAGCTTTTTCTCGTGTTATTTGTATGTTTGTAATTTTTTTTTTTCTACGTTTTTGCTATGTCACACCATAGGGGGCAGTCCAATTTTTATTTGTCAACTACCCATATGTATATGTAAAACCTTTATTATATTGGTAGAAATGTATATATAAATTATATAAATATATAAAAGTAGCTGGAGTTCATCATACCCAGGAGTTCAGCTTAATAAATATATATATATATATATATATATATATATATTACTTGCCCATTAACCTATATTCAATTTTATAGGTTTTAAAGAATAAATATCATTCAGCACTCCTTTCATTAGTCACTGAATAACAGATTCCAGAGTCACTGTGGGCAGCGGCGGTTATTTCCTCAAACGGAGGACCTTGCTGTTACTGCATGGTGGATTTCATTTAGATTTATTCCCCAGAGGTCTCAGTACTTAGAAGTGTAGATTTGTATGATGTGAGGGAGCATTGGCTTTGTAAAACACAATCAGCGCCTCAGCCAGAAGCCTGTGAGAGTGTACAGGGAATGTGTGGTTTACTGGTGTATCGATTACGTCTGGTTCAGACGGGGCTTGGCGCTCGCGCTCGCCAGCCGAGGACTCGATACCCTGTCACAGAGACGTGTGATCGATTGAAATGCCGAGGCTCGGAGGCGTCTCTTTGTCTAAGAAAAGAATCGCAGCCTGTCCGGAATTCCGAGCAACTCCTTACGGAAGCGACAGACCTTTTCCAGTCACCTGTAGATGGGGAAATCCATCCATGCTGGAGAGACAGAGAAACTCATTGTATCTGTGGGCGTAAATATAGACGCTCAAATGTTTCGAGATTCATCTGAAGGTTCATTTAGTGAAGATTCATTTCAATTTTGAGGCGACGACTTGACATAGAGAATGAAGTGGGAACAAAAGAGCTGAGAGGGAAGAAAGACACAAAGAAGAAAGAGCAATATCTCGCTTCAGTATAATAGAGGTGTGACTCTATTGCTCTCGTATTTTCTCTCTTTGTCCCCTTTCCATTTATTCAAGACTCCAGGGTCGCAGATAGACGAAATGAGTTTCTTCAATGTAATTCTGTGTTTGGGGAAAGTTCACATGGCTCAAAAATAGACAGAATAGCATAAAGGAGAGAGTGGGGTAATGGCAACAGAAATACCTCAGACGCCTCTGAAAGATGAAAAATACAGCTGCCAGGTTATCCACTGCACTTCCATTGACCAAACAAATTGTATTACAAAGTAGTTCAAGGGATAGTTCACTCAAAAATGAAATTTTGCCATCATTTACACTGTTGTTCCAATCCTGTATGACATTCTTTTCTTTCAATGGTACAAAAAATATACCGTGTCCAAGATGATAAATATCTTACAATGAAAACGATGCAGAGGGGCTGTTAATCTCCAGAAATGACAAAAACGGCTCCAAAAGTGCCACTATCAGTATATTCCAACTCTTCTAAAAGTGAACAATAGCTTTGTGTGAGATGGAGACTGACGTTTGAATAATTAGTTAAAAATACACCTCGCTAAGGCCATGTCACGCCGCAACATACAATAAATGGTACGTTTTCCACAAGTTTTGTCCTCTTAACGTGGAAAAGATACGTTTATTGTGTGTCGCAACATGTCTTGTTAGGGCACGTCTTAGCGAGGGGAAGATTTTTTGAACCAGACATGTTGGCGAAGCGCAAAAAGCAACAGTTGACTCTATTTTGGAACAAACAAATTGCTTTTCTAGAGCCATATTACATTGTATCTGGTTAGGAAACATGATAAAGCTCTACATCTTTACAAACAATTGAATATAATGCACCATGGCAAGCAGTGTTGGGGGAAGTTACTTTTAAAAGTAATGCATTACAATATTGCATTACTCCATAAAAAAGTAACTAATTGTTTTGCGTTAGTAACTAATAGTTACTCGTTTGAAAATGTAATTTAGATATTTTGATGTAAATTTAGAAGTAATGAGTTACTTTACTAGTTACTTAAAAAAAGTAATCTGATTACGTTACTTGTAATGCGTTAAACCCAACACTAATGGCAAGTCAACGACAACAACAGCATTGGTTCTCGTCTGTCTTGTGATTGATTGTTGCTTGATGTGCCATATTTGAATATATAAACATTTTAACAAGTTTTTGACCTCTTAACATAGAAAACATGGATGAACAGGAAAAAGATACGTTCATTGCATGTCGCGGCACATCTGGTTAGGAAAACTAGCCGTGATGACGAAACGCAACAAGCAACAGTTGATTCGATGTTTGGAACAATTGATTCGGTATTGTGTACCGTGATTTGGCTGTGATTTGTGATTGATTTTGTTGCGTTTTATACCTGTTGCAACAGACATATTGATTGTCACCAGAGTTGTATCGCATCGTATCACATCGGTTAGGACACGGTGTAAAACTACTAATCTTTACGAACATTTCACGATAAGTTACTTGTCTTGTGATTGATTTTTGCTTGATGCGACATATTTGAATGTAGTAAACATGGCCTAAGGGAACATTTTAATTTTTTCGCAATTGTAACTCGAGCAAGTTTTCAAGTTCTGATTATAACGTCAGCTATTAAGACAGAACAGCAGTATTTTCATTGTTTACATCTGTACAGTGAAAGTCAATGAAGTCCGAACATTCTTCAAAATACCTTATTTTGTGTTCTGCATAAGAGAGAACGTCATGCAGGTTTAGAATGACACAAGGGAGTGAAGGTCTTCCAGAATTAAGTTTTTTGGGTGAACTATCCCTTTAAGAGTTTCACCCGATGTACAGTAAAACAAGCAAACAAAATCCCATTGACATACACAAAGTATGACTCCATCCATATCTGGAGACTATGAGTGGACTCTTTTGACTCAGACCAGCAAGCAAACACATAAAAACACCCTGAATACCCGCTTATAAACTACACAACAACACCCTGTAGCCAAAAAATTTCCATAAGCACCATTCACATTTTTCCCTTTAGTGGGAGGATGTTCTGTGGAGCTCATGCAGAAAAATGAGTCATCTGTGTAAATAGAAATCTTCTAGCTGTAAAGCATTATGGGTATCCCTCCTACTATTTTGGAGGGAAACGGTACTAGAGTGGAATAATCATGTGTCCATCTCATTTTTAACGTTCTTATGTCTCCTTTGATGCATCTTTTCATTTGCAAAACATTTGTGAAAAGAAGTGTGCTAGATTGTATTGAATGTGCACTTGTAGTGTACTTCAGATCTTAAAAGTCTGTTTTCAAGAAACTACTACTTTTTAATGAAAAAGGCCATTTGAGTGTACTTATAGAGTTCACTTTTTAACAGTTTAGAAAAAGAGCATGTTGTAATAGTCAAATTAAAAATGTTATTGTAAAGAACATTTTAAATCATGTTTTAATCATTTTTGTTGTACTTGAAAGAAGTATAATTAATTTGACATGCTAAAGAGAGAGTTCACTGTCGTTTACGTATGCATTAAAATGCAAATCAATTTAGAACTTTTTTGAAATGCGTTTTTCTGGATTTGTTTGTTGTTATTCTGTCTCTCACTGTT
Source organism: Tor tambroides (assembly GCA_021397915.2). NCBI lineage: Eukaryota > Metazoa > Chordata > Actinopteri > Cypriniformes > Cyprinidae > Tor > Tor tambroides. Next base: position 16,679 of record JAFVLL020029879.1, read on the forward strand.
CAAATAAACCTACCATTAAAATTATAGACCGATCATTTCTTTGTCAGTGGGCAAACGTACAAAATCAGCAGGGGATCAAATCATTTTTTCCCCACTGTAATCACCGTGTTTAGAATGAAACCATCATTTTTAAAAACAAACGTTTGTTGGGTTAAAAAGGCCCCCTTGCCACCTCATACATTTATAGGATTTTTAAACAAAATAAACGACTTGTATGATTTATTTTCACAAAAATCTGTTGCTCCAATACGAACATATATATTTTTTTCTGCAATCATTCACTTTTTGCCTTTCAGCCCTGTTGTACCCTACTCTTTTAAAAGTACTCTAAAGTGCCTTCTTCACAATGAAAGCTGTGATTTGTATTGAACTTAAACACATTGACTCTAACAAGTGCGCTAGCAAGAAGTTTCCACCCAATGTTTTCTCTTACCCTCACATTTTCCTGTAGTCACCTTCAAGTGGAAATATACTGTAGCTTTGGCCTCTGGAGGCAGATGCACAAACACACACACACACACACAACACACATCTTTGTCCTCTAATCCCTGCGAGAGGCGAGTTGTGTTTGGCAGCGGAGGTGATTAGCATTGGCCGAGTCACATGTGTGTTGATGCTGAAGGTGTGTGCGACAGTAAACGCTCCTTTTGGCGAAAAGAGGGGCAAGTGTGGGGAATGTGGAGCTCTGCAGGACTTTGTTGGTCTGTGTGTGTGTGTGTGTGTGAGAGAGAGATGAATGAAAGGAGTCTTTGAGGGCAGCGGGGATCGTGGATGATCCAGGAGGCATTATGATTCATTACATCGATGTGTGATGTGAAGAGAAGCATTGAGAGCGAGAGAGATGCCACACATGACAATTAAAGAGAGGCATGCTGGGATGAGCGCTGGAGATTTCATTCTGGATCACTGCTTCAAAAGCACGCGTTAGTTACCGAGGTTTGGTGGGGAAATCGCTGTGCTTGCCCTGCGGGTCAAGGAAGGGATGTTTTGGATTGTATATATAAAAAAAAAGATTTGATTGTAAGAAGTGTTATTATTAAGGTTTATTGGAGGGAACAAAACCTTTCTGAATGTTTTAAAGGGGTCACATCATGAGGAGTAAGTTTGCCCTTACAGGGCTTCATTGTACTAAAAAAACTGAGTGCAAAACTTCTTCCACAAGAGAGATCATTTATTGAAAGCATGATGTGTACCTCCACTCCACTAGTGTATATTTTTAAAAAAGGGGATGTTTGAGATATATATATATATATATATATATGTGTGTGTGTATGAGGTGCCAAACAGGAAATAATTATATAAAAATCTGAATATATAAATGTAAATTGTGAATATATAGTTATAAGTCTGAATATATTGTTTTGTCTGAATATATAAATGTAAATCTGAATATATAGAAGTAAATCTGAATATATAAATGTAAATCTGAATATATAGTTATAATTCTGAATATATAAATGTAAATCTGAATATATAGTTATAATTCTGAATATATAAATGTAAATCTGAATATATAGAAGTAAATCTGAATATATAGAAGTAAATCTGAATATATGGTTATAATTCTGAATATATAAATGTAAATCTGAATATATAGTTATAAGTCTGAATATATAGAAGTAAATCTGAATATATGGTTATAATTCTGAATATATAAATGTAAATCTGAAAATATAGTTATACGTCTGAATATATAGAAGTAAATCTGAATATATAAATGTAAATTGTGAATATATAGATTTAGGCCTTTCAAGCATCTCACATTGGACAGGCAGTGTGCCATTCACAGCGAGAAGCTGCTCAGTGCTCTGAATGGCCTTTGATGCATCAGAGCAAGTGTCACAGATGTAGTAGCCTAGTCGCACACCCGGAAGTAAGCTGAAGTTATTGATTGTTTCAGTAGTATGCACAACAGCTAGAGTCCTTACAAGCAAAATGATATTTAATCTACCAGGAAATGACGGAAATCTTGATTAGAAATTAAAACAATAGCATATTCACCTTTTTAATCTAGGAAATAGATTCTTACTATTTTTCTGTATATAAACAACCTATGAGACAATTGTGTACAGTTAATAACAATCACTCTACATTTGTATGAAAATATATTAAGAATATATATTCTATATATTCAGACTTATAACTATATATTCAGACTTAAGTATATATTCAGATTTACATTTATATATTCAGATTTAGAACTATATATTCAGATTTACATCTATATATTCAGATTTACATTTATATATTCAGATTTACTTCTATATATTCACAATTTACATTTATATATTCAGATTTATAACTATATATTCAGATTTACGTCTATATATTCACAATTTACATTTATACATTCAGATTTACTTCTATATATTCAGAATTATAACTATATATTCAGATTTAATTCTATATATTCAGACATAACAATATATTCAGGCTTATAACTATATATTCACAATTTACATTTATATATTCAGATTTACATCTATATATTCAGATTTTTATATAATTTCCTGTTTGGCACCTCATAGTGTGTGTGTGTGTGTGTGTATTATTATTGTTTTTAATATGAAAATAGTTTCTGCAGTTCTCTGATCTCTGATCCACTTCCAGGCAGATTTGTAAAAAAAAAAAAATGTGTTGATAGGAACTTATTTCACTGATGGTGGAAATGGTCATTTTCAATGCTTTAAATATTTTCTTAAAGCCACTTCACTAATTTGTGAAGCTGAATAATCATTTGCTGCACATCAGAAATATATTCTTTGGATTTACTACTTGTGATGGATGATTAAGCGAATTTGGCCTCTGTGTTTCTCATATTTATAGTCCTGTGAAACAGAAAGGCATGGCTGCTTAACTTCATGTTTGTAGTCACTCTGGTGTGCTGAAAATTGTAAACATGAATGGTAATATACTTTAGAGATGTTTTACTCATAAGATTTTCTAGGGGTACCAGTAATTGTGGCCATTATTAGAGAAAAACATTTATTTCATAATGTGATTTTTTTTTTTTTTTTTTTTTTTTTTTTTACCCCCACTTTTGAAAGATCAAATTGATTAACAATGCAGATTTATTTTCACAGCTTTCTTTGATCATATTTATCAAGGGTACCAATCAATTTTGACCATGACTGTTTGAAAAACACACTCTTATGTCATTGACCCAGATATATATATACCACCCACATGTACACAACTATTTGTTGTTCAGAAGCCTCACTTGTACAGTCATGGTCAGATAATGAGAAATAAAAAATAAAAATACTAGAACAATTATTACGAGTAAAGAAAAAAAGGATAATATGAAAGGAATAGTTACCCAAAAATGAAAATTTGCTGAAATTCCAAGATGTAGATGAGTTTAGCATTACATCACTTGCTCACCAATGGATCCTCTGCAGTGAATGGGTGCCGTCAGACTGCGACTCCAAACAGCTGATAAAAACATCACAATACTCCACAAGTAATCCACATGTCTATAAATTAACATCTTGTTTAAATGAAAAGCTGTGTTTGTAAGAAACAAATCCATCAAGACGTTTTAACTTTAAACCATCAATACCAGCCAAAGTACGAGTCCGTAATAACGCTTCCCTCCAGTGAAAAAGTTCATCCCCTTTTGTCTCTCTCATCAAAATCCACCCACTTATTTGTTTAGAACTTGATCTGTGCATATTTCCCTCCTGATTCGGATGAGATGACTTTTTTCACTAATCAATATGAATTCGAGGACTCATATTTTAGCTGGAAGCAATGGTTTAAATTTAAAATGCTTTAATGATGGATTTGTTTTTTGCTAACACACAACTTCTTGTTTCAAAAGATGTTAACTGATGGACTGGAGTGGTGTGGATAACTTGTGGATTATTGTGATGTTTTTATCAGCTGTTTGGACCCTCATTCTGACGGCACCCATTCACTGCAGAGCATCCTTAGGTGAACAAGTGATGCAATGCTACATTTCTCCAAATCCGTTCCCGTGAACAAACAAACTGTTCTTTAAAATCTACATCTTGGATGGCCTGAGAGTGAGTAAATTTTTAGCAGATTTTCATTTTTGGGGAGTAAACTATTCCTTTAAGTGAAGTCAAGTCTCATTTAGCAGATAATTTTATGTAAACCAAATTACACATTGATTACATTACTACATCAATGAATCATTTGGTTTGTTCTGTGTTTCAGCTGGGATCTGAATGGACCGCACCAGGAGAATTTACCAAGTTCAGGTCTCAGGTGTCCAAGTCTGTGCAGTAAGTACATACTGTATACACACAATCACATCTTAATATGCTTTGAGCGAATTTATCGCGCTGTGGGAAATTGTATTGTGCAGATTGATTAATACAGAAATGTGCATGCTGTGTATGTTTGTGGGTATCACTTCCTCTTGTATTGTCCAATCAAGGGCCTCAATTCCTCCTTTGTAAACAAACCGCCCACACTCATGTCTATTGATGCAGTTATTTTACCCCTGATGGTGTTGATTGGGTTGGTAATTGGAGGAAATTGCTGGCCTTTATCTGATCGGGCATTTAATGATCGCCTTTCTCCGCTCGGCTCAAAGCGCTTGCATCATTTACAGCCGTACGACTGCTGTGATTTAAATATCACATCGAAGAAAGAGCAGTGTCACTTCAAAGATAGAAACACCTTTTCCGCTTCAAATAAGCAGTGTACGAACGGTCAATTAGCATATCGTATTTCTAGTCTTTCCATAAAAAGCCTGTTTCAGCCAGCAACCCTTTTTAATTCAGCACTCTGCACTAATTCTCCATTAATAATGGCTTCAAATGGATCTGCTGGAATTAGCAGTGGGTTTGTTTCCATATGTGTGGCTGTAAAGTGATCCATAGCCTGGCCTTTATCTTGAGTCTATTTAATAATGCATAAACTAATCCGACCTCATTTCGTGAACCTGAGTGTATAGATAGTAACCACCGAGGCACCTTTTTAGATTTGTACTCCAGCAGATAATGCACTGCCTAGATGATTTAAGCCTTTATATTTAGGAATTCCATTTCCATTTGTAAAAGTACAGGATTATAGACATCTGGGGTGCCAGATTGAGGCTGTGTGTAATTTGACAATCTTGTATAATTCCACCTTGTTGGTACTAATTTCATGATTATATGGATAATGTAAATGTCTCATATTCTCATATATGAAGCTTATAAATGTACACTAGTATTCAAAGGTTTGAGGTCAGTAAGATTTTTGAATCATTTTATTCAGCAAGGATGTGTTAAATTGATCAAAAGTGATAGTAAAGATGTTTGTAGTGATACAAAATATTTCTTTCAAGTAAATGCAGTTTTTTTTAAACATACAACTCGTCAAATAATCCTGAAAAAAGCGAAATAAATAAATTAGTGCTGTCAAATGATTAATCGCAATTAATCGCATCCAAAATAAAAGTTTTTGTTTACATAATATATGAGTGTGTACTGTGTATATTTATGTATATATAAATACACACACATACAGTATATATTTTGAAAATATTTACATGTATATACATTTATTTATTTATATATAAATATATTTAATATATAAACAGCATATTTTTCTTAAATATATACATGCATGTGTTTGTATTTATATATACATATACTCATATATTATGTAAACAAAAACTTTTATTTTGGATACGATTAATCGCGATTAATCGTTTGACAGCACTAAAATAAATAAATGTTTTAAATCATGTTTAAAACATGGGTTCAATACGTAAATCATGGCACATTTTTATTACGTCGATACAGGTACGTATTGCTGTGTTTTTATTACGTTGCTTCAGGAACGTATTGCAGTGGTTCAGAATTCAAATATCCGGGGACCGTCGCTAAAAATTAATGCTCTATCGTGTTGGAAATATGCCCTACACCAAACCCAACCATAAACCTACCAGATAGTGTTGACAAATGCAAAACTGATATAAAAACGCATTTGTTGCAACCAAGCTATTTGAATTTCCTTATACGCATTTAAACTGTTTTGTCGAACCGTTGTTACACGGGATTCGAACCGGAGCTCCTCATCTCTCAAGTACGTCTCCATACTCCGTGAGCTACCGAACAAACCTACGTCTATGAAAACCCATAGATATGAAGCTGGATATGTGTGATGCTAACGTTCAAAAGCATCAGTTTTCAAATCTCCCAGCATATTAATATAGTTTTAAAGTCGTAACATGATATTCTTCAAGTAATTGTGCGAAAATTACGCTTTATTAATCGAAACTCTGTAAATTTGTGTGAAAAGGAATAAAAGGCATCGGAGTTTTACTGCCTCTAGTGTTCATTTCTTTTGGAAACTGTGGTGATATATACTTATTGGTACGTATTTCGCATCTCGCTAAAGAGTGCACCCAGGTACGTTTATGCCATGAGACCAGGTCGGTATTATGGATTTACCACTTTAAAAACACAGAACAAAATTCGAATGCCGTTTTCTGACACACAGCACACTCACCTGCTCTTGACCGTTGGCTGTGAGTCACTAAAGAGCATTTGATTTTTCTGCATTATTCATCCAGTGTACTGCGTGCAAGTGTTTCACCTATTACTGCCCTTGACGTGGGGCTGGATGGAGGAAGTGCCCCCTCGGGAATGACACTATGATCCCAGACCTGAATAGAAACACAGCATTTAACCCTCTTTCTACACCATCTGATGGGTTTTTTTGAATGAAGACTACTGAATGGAGATGTTTAGGAAAGTCTACAGAGAGGACAAGAAAACAGACCAAAGCACTAAACCCATTTTGAGATGATTAAAAGCAAATTTGCCAACATGAAAGCTTTTATTATAATAAACTCGCTGCTAATGTTTGCCGTAAGTCCAGGGATTCTTTGTTCATCTCTTGTGATGTGTGCTATGAATTACAAGGCTTATCCATTACTGGTGGATGCTAATAATGTCTTAATTACTTTATATTAATCAAGGAGATCCATAATTAGCCTCAGATTAGATATCAAAGAGCAACCCACTTTATATGATGAATATCAGCCAGCATAATAATATTAACTGCATTGTTTTGTCCATATTTTCACTGTCATCCACGAAGGTTCACAACAATATCAAAGAACTTTATTCATTCAGAACTTCTTGAGAAACTACTTATTCAATGCTGTTGTGCAGCCATTTACCATCCATTGATATAAAAACACACATTCAAAACTTCTTCCCACTTCTGGCAATGACTAATTTTAGCATGTTTTGCCCAAAAGTGAATGAACCTGTTTAGATGAAGTCGCAAGAAGATAAAAGTTTTCTGAAGTTCAAAAGCTTTATAGTGAGCTGCCATGCTGTCTACTGCCTTCATAGGCAGCCTATATTTAAGACAGCATCCTAATTGGAATGGAGCCTCATTAGTGACTGCTTTAAAATATTAACATATTAGGGAGCAACTGAAATTGCTCCTCACCTTAGTCTAGACCTACAATGAATTCCAATAGAGTTTGCTGTTAGCATGTTGCTAAGCTAACAGTTGAGGTTGTAAAGGGTTAGTTTACACAGAAATTAAAATTAAGTCATTATTCCAACACTGTATGCCCTTTTTTCAAATTGGGCTTGAAATTTAAGAAATGTCCTTATCACGCTTCTCCATATAATAGCAGTGGATAAAGACCAGCATCAAACTTTAAAAAAATAAATGAATGAATATCACAGAATGTTCCCATGCAATGCTGTACATGTTGAAAGTGTTCTGGGGGTATATGGGAACAAACGAACCAAAATTTAATTGGTGTTCTGTACACAACTGTGCGTTCGTGAGACTCTTTTAGCAACTCTGTTCACGCCGACTCACCCAGAAAAAACACATGAGTGCACCGTTTTGACAAATCAAGATGAACAAAAACACAACAAAATTCCATCCATGTACTTTCTTCTCTGAGGTAAATATATCTGTTGTGCTCTTCGCAACAAGTTATCACGTTCGTCTGTCAACTGACAACTGGAGTTTCAGTCTGGAGATATTCAACTCAGTGAAGAAAGTAAGCATTGTATTTCACATTGTGTTTTTATTCATCTTTATTTCTTGTAATTTTTTGCTTTCCTGGGCAAGTTGGAGTGAACTGCTGTGCTAATGAACAGAATCCAATGGCCAAGATCAGGATATTTGTTAAATAATACACTAATTTTGGGTTTGTTTTTTACCAAACCCCATTGTAATTTTCCCAGAACATTTTTTTTTTAAATCTCATTTTGTGGTCTGAAAAAGAAAGAAGGGCATACTGTATTGGAACAACAAAAGTGTTCTGCTTTGCACAGTAACTTTGTACCACAAATGATTCTTGTTGAGTGTGACATTAGCATGTTGTTAAGCTAACAACCGGATACTCACATTTAGTGTTTTGCTTGCAAAGTGCATGATAACCTTGTCCTGCAATTGATTCCCATTGGGTTTAGCTTTAGCCTGTTGCTAAGCTAACAACCAGATGTTTAGTTTACAAAGTGCATTGTATACTCATCCCACAATTGATTCTACATGTTAGCATGTTGCCAAGTCAAGTCAAGTCTATGGGATCAGATTCCCGCCAAATGTATTGCAGTCACGGATAAAAAAATAACAAGCGTGAAAACAAAATTTAAAAACGCAAGTAAAAATATATTGCACAAGATTTAAAACTGAAAGCAAAGTTTTCAGAAAAACAAACAATAGTCACCAATCGAAAAATAATAAGCGTAAATCAAAACATTAACGCATTTTTTGAAATAATAAGCATGAATCAAAACTTTAAACATTTAAAATCATATTGCACAAAATTGAAATATTAATGCAAAATGATCTGACTTGCACACAAAATCATGTTTTTCTTGGTTATACTTCTCTGTTTTTTCTGCTCTCAGAAATTTTCTGCTCATATTTTTATTTTTTGTGTGCTTATGCTGTTTTTCTCTTCGCTCTTGTTTCCACGTTCTGCGCTTGCTTTTCCAAATCTTGCGGTTAGAGTTTCATGTAAATTGAAGTGGTTTAAGTGTCATCATTGGTCCACTTGTTCTTGATTGACAGGTCCTCCTCAGCCAATCAGTCGAAGAGGAGCGTGGACGTCACTCCAATGCGCCTCATTAGCTGCCGATGCTCAGCGTTCACTTGTACAGGTGGAAATGTTTACCTGTCAGCTGGGAAACATCTTTTCATACAGGACACCGTTATATGTGTCTGTCTGTCACCGCTGTACACCTGCCTGGCGATCCGTTAACGTTAAATGAGTAAATTTGTAAATTAATTATGAATGAATGAATGAATGAATGAATGAATGTAGTGTTTTTGCATTTGTAGCAGAGGCCAGCGGGTAAGTGCTGTGCAGGTTAAACCTCACTCCCCGATCTCAAGTGGCCTTGGCCTTTAGCCTCCTTGTTAGAGTGCCCGCCTCCCACGCCGGAGACCGCGGTTCGAATCCCGCTCGGAGCGGGGCGAGTAGGACCGCAGCATATTGATTAGGCTAGATTTGACTACTGATCAATGAAAGCGATAGTGTTAAAGAGGAGACAGTTACAGAGGCCAGGTGGATTTGACATAGACAATTATTTATTTACATATTGTGTTCAATAACAAACACAATATGCAACAAGCTACATATATAATTGCATAACACTATCATATTAACGTTTTAAATGTATAAAGTTAGAATACAGCAACAATATGAAAGTAAAACAGCCAGCAGGTGGTGGCAAGTATCTTCAGAGCAAGACATTAAACCATTCATTCAAACGGCAGATTCAGTCAGTGAGGAATAAAGTGAATCATTTTATAATCTCAGAGAAACACAAAATGTGATAAATCTTACAAAACCATCAACCTTATCAATTACATCTGTACAGGAAAGAAAAAGCTGCAAAGCTGTTTACAAAAAAAAATACATGACAAGAAATAAGCAAAATATTGCCTACAGACAGTTAGCAATCACGAGCAATATACAGCAAACTAAACAGTTGTGACTGGGATGTATTACTTTTACTCATATTATCCTCTCCTAACAGTAATAACCATAATACTTATTATCAGTCAGGAATGGGCGAGCCAGACACATATAATGGTGACTTCGCAAGGCCGGTGCATATCCTGGCTGCTGCCTTTCACGAATCTGGCCATAGGCTAATTATAAATACAGGTTAATATAACCACGGCGGGTCACTAGGATGACTCATTTAACGTTAACGGATCGCCAGGCAGGTGTACAGCGGTGACAGACAGACACATATAACGGTGTCCTGTATGAAAAGATGTTTCCCAGCTGACAGTTAAACATTTCCACCTGTACAAGTGAACGCTGAGCATCGGCAGCTAATGAGGCGCATTGGAGTGACGTCCACGCTCCTCTTCGACTGATTGGCTGAGGAGGACCTGTCAATCAAGAACAAGTGGACCAATGATGACGCTTAAACCCGCCCTGATTTACATGAAACTCTAACCGCAACATTTGGAAAAGCAAGCGCAGAACGTGGAAACGAGCGAAGAGAAAAACAGCATAAGCATACAAAAAATAAAAATATGAGCAGAAAATATCTGAGTGCAGAAAAAACAGAGAAATATAACCAAGAAAAACATGATTTTGTGTGCAAGTCAGATCATTTTGCATTAATATTTCAATTTTGTGCAATATGATTTTAAATGTGTTTAAAGTTTTGATTCATGCTTATTATTCAAAAAATACACATGTTTTGATTTACGCTATTATTTTTCATCGCACTTGTTTGTTTTTCTGAAAACTTTGCTTTCAGTTTTAAGTCTTGTGCAATATATTTTTACTTGCGTTTTTAAATTTTGTTTTCACGCTTGTTATTTTTTTATCCGTGACTGCAATACATTTGGCGGGAATCTGATCCCATACAAGTCACCTTTATTTATATAGCGCTTTTAACAATACAGATTGTGTCAAAGCACTTAACAGTATCAAATTGGAGGATAGAATGTCAGTAATGTATAATAATAAGATTAAACATTAAATTTTCAGTTAAGGGCATTTCATTATTGAATTCAGAGATGTCATTGTCTAGCTCAGTTTAGATTAAATAGTATCTGTGCAATCAAATTGACAATAATCGCTAGAAATTAAGTGTCCCCAACTGAGCAAGCCAGGGGCGACAGTGGCAAGGAACCAAAACTCCCTCTGAGACAGAATGGAGAAAAAACCTTGGGAGAAACCAGGCTCAGTCGGGGGCCAGTTCTCCTCTGGCCAGAATATTATTGTTTATTTGTTTACTTATTGTTTTACTTAACTTTAAATGCAGAAATGTATTTCTATTTTTATATTGTTGCAATTTCTAACAATAATAGTATTATGTAGTTTGGTATTTTATTATATTTTTAGTTATTTGTTTTATTTTAAGTTTTATTGTATTATAAGTCGAGGTCTTCACTGGGGATACGTCCCCGAGGCTCATCCAGGTGTCCAGCCTCCGCCGACAATCAGGGCCGCAGACATCATCTCCCGGCGCCGATCCACAATCTGATCCGGACACGGACTGAGAAACAGAATAGAAACAGACAAATATTAGCGTAGATGCCATTCTTCTTACGATGTAACGAGTACATCATGTGTTATGGGGAGTGTCCCCGGTTCCGGTTGATCTAAATAATGCAGCCTAACAATCCTTTAACGGATTTGAATAATAGAAGTGTATTAGTGTGTTATGTGTAAGCTAGTACTAAGCTAGTAACCAGATGTTTTGTTTGCAAAGTGCATGGTAAACTCAAATAACGATTGATTACAGTTATGGTGTGTGCACACCAAATGTGAAGCAAATATTCTCATTGCGTTATCGCTCTACATTTTCATGTCACTCGCCTGAATAAAATCATTGTGTAATTCTCTACTCCGTTTTCTGATACAATCGGACGTGTCAAACCTGACGTGTAAATAAGCGTATTGCTGACTGGTTGCGCAACAATGGATCATGCGAATTTCACCTCAAGTTGAAGATGCAATTGAGGCGTATATCGTGCATTCACAGCAATCGCGTCGCCCAAATCACGTTATTTTCACCGCCCGGTGCGAATTCGCATCTATTTGCATCTTTGCACTGACTTTGAATGTAATCTACTCACGCAAATAATTAAATTCGCTTTTGGTGTGCACACACCATTAATTTGGCTTTAGCATTTTGCTAAACTAACAACCAGGTGTTTCGTTTGTGAAGTGCATGGTAAATCCAAACCACGATTGATTCCAGTTGAGTTTATTTTTAGCATTGCTAAGCTAACAACCACATACTCGCATTCACAATAGTATTTTGCTAGCGAAATGAACCACAATAAAATCCAGTTGAGCTTGTCTTTAGCATTTTGCTAAGCTAATAACTTGATACTCTAAACAAAAATACATGGTACACAAATACTGGTAAAAATAAGTCATTGTTTTTTTCTACAGCATTTTAATAAAATACATTAATTTTCAATAGACTTTTCTACTGAGCTCAGCGCAGTGCATTCTGGGACTGCATTTTCTGTAAATGATCCATGCAATACTGCCTTAAAACTTAGAGAGAAGAAGGTATCTCAGGTCACCATAAGTACACTCTTTAGACAAACCTTCATGTCTTATCGAGACACAAAATCTCACTAGTTTTTTGTAACACAGCCATTATTTCAATAACACAATCCTGTCCTAAAGCGTAGAGATCAAATCAAGCAATGTCAGTAAAAAAAGACAAATGTGTAGGCATAGTTAAGACTTTTCGCAATGCCGTTTATCATGATTACCGTGATCATAAATCAATCCCGTTATTGAGTTTGAGGAATAGAGAAAGAGTAGGGGAATGATGGGTATTGATCGGAGGTTAAGCACTTTGCTTTTTAGCAGGGTAGTTCATCCTGTAGACGCAGGCATGAGTTTTTTCCACCCTTACAAAGCATTGATTAGATAAGGTATCTTATCTAAGAGCACATCTAGCCGACACAAGAAAAGACAGACTTCTCTGCTGTCACCCATTCAGAGTGCAACTCGCCTGCTTATATTGAGTTGAGCTGAGGACCTGCTTTTATGCTGAAGAACTCCAACCTGCATGTGAATCAAGACATGTTTACTGAAACATGTTTATTTGATGAGAAAAATCTATTTACTTTGTCTATGTTCCTACTACAAATTCTGTTATTACAACATGGAGAAACATACATTTGTTTTCTGAGAGGCATTTAAACGGTGACTCATCTTTGAACTGTTCAGAATGTCTCAAAGAAAGTCTAAAAATGTCATAGGAGTCATTTGAGACTCAGACTACAATGGTTGTGTTGTGCGTTTTTGATTCATTAAAAGAGCAGGTTCATAAGAGTCATTTGTTTGTGATTCAGACTACTCCACTTGTGCTGATTTTTTTTAATTCACCAAAAGAACAGGTTCATTCGAGTCATTGTCTGTATGATCATGCGTTCATATAAATGCGAAAAGAAACAACGAGCATGCAATGTCGTAGTTATATCATCAGTTAAGTCATGAAGCCTAATAAAGCTGCCTTAAAACTGTGCAAGTATGCAACCGCGTATTTGTTATATATGAGTCAAATTTAAGAACATGTCTCTGAAATGCAGTGGTTTTCAGAACTGTCCTGGAGCAGTCTCCCTCACCTAACACACCCGATTCAACTCGTGAGCTCTTTAGTTGAGACTTAAATACCTGAAGTGGGTCACAAAAGGTAAAGAGTGAGGAAATAGGATGTGTGTCCGGTCCATTTCATTTTCAGCAGCAGCAGCTCTTAAAATAATAGCAGCCAAAAAAAAAATTATAACCCAGCTTCTGTGATGTCTGTTAATCAAAGAACAAAAGAAAAAAAAGAGAGAAAATCAATAACTTTGTAGCTTTAAGGATTCTTCTATTTTTTTATATAGAAGTTAGTGTTTGATAACTTTAGTCAATTTCTGTATATGTCCTACTTGCTAAAGGGCACAAGTAAATATGACATTTATGATAATGGGTTCATGTGAAAATCGCTTTAAATCTGCAGTCCGTAACTTTTTTTGGTTGAAAATTATCCGAAATCAGTATTTGAGCAAGTACGTAACCAGCCAGTGTTCAAAACTAGCGCGTTACTCTAACCCGATTTACAACATTAAGCTTATAATATTGTTTTCTAATTGGAGTGGTATTTACTGGTAGGAATTTGCGGGAAATTCAAGTAAGCTGCCGCATCATTAAATCACGTCTGTAAACATAAAAACGTTGTCCCGGCTAGTAGGCTATATTGCATGTGAGGATCCTGCAGGTGGCGGCTCGTTTATAGCCTTTTTTCACAGCAGCTAGAATAATTAAACTTATCATTTTGATGGCGATTGTAATCTAGAAAAGATTATCAGAATCAGAATCAGCTTTATTCGCCAAGTGTGCGCAAACACACAAGGAATTTGTTGTGGTTTTTAAGAAGCTCTTGGTACATACATGCATACATATATACATACATATCTGACATGAGAACAGAAACATTTAAATAAGACTTAACAATAATAATAATGTGTATGAATCTGGAACAGAAGATTTATGTACAGATTTGTGCATTATTTTCTCTATATATACAGCTGTATAGAAAATATGCATATTCATTTACATAGTACTTGAGAGAGAGGCAATAATTAGAGATGGAGAATGAATTACAGGCATGAATTACAGAACACAGGTAATAATTCCTGTGTTAGCTGTTTAGGCTGGAGATGGCATGGGGGAAAAAACTGTTTTTATGCCTAGATGTTCTAGTGCACAGAGATCTGTAGCGTCTGCCTGAAGGGAGAAGTGCAAACAGGTTGTGTCCGGGGTGAGAGGGGTCTGTGATGATGTTACCTGCCCGTTTCTTCACTCTGGAGTAGTACAAGTCCTGAAGGCTGGGCAGGTGCACACCAATGATCCTTTCTGCTGTCCTAACAGTCCACTGTAGTCTTCTTATATCTTGTTGCTGGCTGACCCAAACCAGACAGTTATAGAGGAGCACAGAACCAACTCAATAACAGCAGAGTAAAACTGTGTCTCATGCACCTGTGGCAGGTTGAACTTTTTCAGTTGACAAAGGAAGAACAACCTCTGCTGAGCCTTTTTCATGATGGAGTCAATGTGAGTGTCCCACTTCAGGTCCTGGGAGATGGTGGTTCCCAGGAATCTGAATGACTCTACCGCAGCCACAGTGCTGTTCATGATGGTGAGTGGGGGAAGAGCAGGGGGGTTTCTCCTGAAGTCCACTATCATCTCTACAGTTTTGAGCGTGTTTAGCTCCAGGTTGTTAAGACTGCACCAGACAGCCAGCTGCTCAATCTCTTGTCTGTAAGCAGACTCGTCTCCGTCCTGGATGAGACCGATGACTGTGGTGTCGTCTGCAAACTTCAGGAGTTTGACAGAGGGGTCTTTAGAGGTGCAGTCATTTGTGTAGAGGGAGAATAGCAGTGGGGAGAGAACGCAGCCCTGAGGAGCTCCAGTGCTGATGGTGCGGGTGTTGGATGTGAGTTTTCCCAGCCTCACTAGCTGCTGCCTGTCTGTCAGGAAGCTGGTGATCCACTGACAGATGGAGGTGGGTACAGAGAGCTGGGTCAGTTTATTCTGAAGGGTGTCTGGGATGATGGTGTTGAAAGCGGAGCTGAAGTCCACAAACAGGATCCTTGCATAAGTCCCTGGTTTGTCCAGATGTTGGAGGATGTAGTGCAATCCCATGTTGACTGCATCATCCACAGACCTGTTTGCTCGGTAAGCAAACTGCAGGGGGTCCAGCAAGGGTCCAGTAATGTCCTTCAGGTGGGCCAACACAAGCCTCTCAAATGACTTCATCACCACAGATGTTAAAGCAACAGGTCTGTAGTCATTTAGTCCTGTGATTTTTGGTTTCTTGGGTACAGGGATGATGGCGGAGCGTTTGAAGCAGGAGGGGACTTCACACAGCTCCAGTGATCTGTTGAAGATCAATGTGAAGATGGATGATAGCTGGACAGCACAGGCTTTGAGGCAGGCTGGAGAGACACCGTCTGGGTGTCGTTATATTCCAGTTTTAAATGTGCTTCTGATTACAGATAGCCTGGGATTACACAGGATTTGTATTTTAAAGAGAGACAGTTCAAAGGAAGAATAATTTGCTTTTTGGGTTAGAAGATTTTTTTATGAAATTCAAATGTTATGACAGTTAGAGATTAGACTGTACAGAAATTGAAATTCAAATGCTAATACACACTATATACACATAGTCACGCAATGTTGATGTTAACATTAACAGTTTGCGAACAAAATATAACAATAATAATTTGCACGGTTTGATGTAATATGATCTAACCGATTGTTAGATTTAATCACCATTGGTAGCATGATTTATTGTAATGCTTTTTCCTCAGTTGGTCAGAACAAACGTGGCAGACTTGTTACTTACTTGTTCAGATGAAAATATCAGGTAAAAATTCCTAAGTACAGTATCCACACCGGTGTGGTGACTGACAGCCACACATACTCCTCAAAACATTAGATTCATCTGCGCTGAAGCTGTGCTTCATCCCACGTAACAAAGATAATTGCGCATATAACTGCAATTGCAGGTAATCAAACAGATGGCGACAAAGAGGCAAAACTTACGAACTGCAGCTTTAAGAAGCTGTAATGTTAAGTGGGATTAATTGCAATTAATTTCAGAAATAAAATGTGTGATTAATTAGTTCATTTTTTTAAATCGAGTGACAGCACTAATATACACAGTATATGTATAGAATACCTGGCAACCTTTTTTTTTCTCACAGAGAAGAACTCATGCCATTATTTCCTCTGTGTCCTCGTCTTCTTAGAAGGTGGATCATCTCTCAAAGTACTTTTGTGGGAAACGTATACACTTTCATCAAATGGCTGACGAACATGAGATCTGAATCATGAAGTCTCTGATGGGCTTTCCATTAGATTAGTGCTACTTATGTGATTGGATAATGATGTGATTGGAGAACAAATGGTGTTTGGGAAGACCAGGTGGCCCTAATGTCTGTGGAAAGGCAAAGACCGGAGGGAGGATATAGAGATGGATTCCACTGGATGTGACTCACCCCTTGATACGACAGATCTGTTTCTGCCCTTTAACAGCAGAGAGATAGAGAGCCCGGCATATCCAAGGGATTTTAGTGAGGCCTCTGGCATTTCCACAAAAGTGCTGTGTCATTTGCACCTGGAAATCCTGCCACTTCAGTTTATGACTTGTAGTGATGGGTATCGATACAGACTTTCAGATTTAATTTGAATCTGATTCATAAGCTCTGTTAGATTAAAATGATTCAACTTTATTAATTCATTGATATTCAGTTATGCACTGTTTACAGTATTTTGGTTGTTTTTAAACCATTTGTTTAAAGAACCGTCTAATAAGAATCATTCATGAATCAGTCTACACTGCATCTTTCAAATTTATGCACTAAAAGAACTGACATACTAGAGTCGTTTTACATGAATCACACTTCTCTGGCTATGCTGCATGTTTTTGATTCACTAAAAAGAACTAAGTTATTTGTTAGTGAATCAGGACTACACTGGTCCCAATTGTTTGGTTCTGGTTCACTAAAAACAACCATTAAGAGTTATGTGTTAGTGAATCAGGAATACACTGGTCATGCTATACATTTCTGATTCAATTAAAAAAAAAAACTGTTTCATAAGAGTCATTTGTTATTGAATCAGGATTACAGTGGTCCAACTGTATGTTTCTGATTCTTTAAAAAAAAAACAAAAAAAACTATGAATTGCGAAATTGATGGTCCCAACTGTATATTTCTGATTCACTAAAAAGGACCAGCTCATAAGAGTCATTTGTTAGTGAATCCGGACTGCACTGATTGCAGTTTATGCATCTGATTCACTAAAAATAACTGTTTAAGAGTCATTTGTTAGTGAATCAGGAATACACTAGCCCCACTGTTTGTTTCTGATTCACTAAAAAGAACTGTTTCATAATGAGAATGAGCTTTATTGGCCAAGTATGCTTGCACATACGAGGAATTTGTTATAGTGACAGAAGCTCTACAGTGCAACAGAAAGACAGCAACAGGACAGGACACAGATAATAAAAGAATAGTAAACAAATATACAAATAAGCAATGTACAAAACAGCAAAACACAATATATAATATAGACAATTATGTATGTACAGGTCTGATATGTGCAAATATGTGCAAATATGTGTAAATATGTGCAAATATATTAGACAAATGTGTGTACAGGTCTGATATGTGCAAATATGAAATGGGGAGAGAGAGAAAAAAAAAAGGGAAGTGTGGTGAATAAATAATAGACTTGTGTGTTCTGCGTTTTATTGTCGAGTGTTCATGAGATGGATTGCCTGAGGGAAGAAACTGTTTCTGTGTCTGGTCGTTCTGGTGCTCAGAGCTCTGTAGCGTCGACCAGACGGCAGCAGTTCAAAGAGGGAGTGTGCTGGATGTGAGGGGTCCAGAGTGATTTTACCAGCCCTTTTGCTCACTCTGGATAAGTACAGTTCTTGAAGAGTGGGGAGGTATGTACCAATGATTCGCTCAGCAGTCCGGACTACCCTCCGTAGTCTTCTGAGGTCAGATTTGGTAGCTGAGCTGAACCAGACAGTTATTGAAGTGCAGAGGACGGATTCAATGATGGCAGAGTAGAACTGTTTCAGCAGCTCCTGTGGCAGGTTGAACTTCCTCAGCTGGCGAAGGAAGTACAACCTCTGCTGGGCCTTTCTCACAATAGAGTCAATGTGATTGTCCCACTTCAGGTCCTGAGAGATTATGGTGCCCAGGAATCTGAATGACTAAGATAAGAGTCATTTCTTAGTCAGTCGGGACTACACTAGTCCCACTGTTTGTTTCTGATTTACTATAAAGAACCATTTCACAAGAGTCATTTATTTGTGAATCAGGACTACACTGGTCCAACTGTATGTTTCTGATTCACTAAAAAGAACAGTTTCTAAAGAATTATTTTTTAGTGATTCAGGTCTACACTAGTCCCACCGTATGTTTCTAATTCACTAAAAATAATTGTTTCATAAGAGTCATTTTTTAGTGAATCAGGACTACGCTAGTCCCAATTGTATGTTTCTGAATCACAAAAAAGAATCATTTGAAGAGTCATTTGTTAGTGAATCAGGACTACACTGGTCCAGCTGTATGTTTCTGATTCACTAAAAAGAACAGTTTCATAAGAATAATTTATTTGTAAATCAGGATACAGTGGTCCAACTGTATGTTTCTGATTGATTTAAAAAATAAATTAAAAAAATAAAAAATAAAGTGAAATCGATGGTTCCAGCTGTATACAGTATTTCTGATTCAATAAAAATGACCGGCTCATAAGAGTCATTTGTTAGTGAATCTGGACTGCACTGATTGCAGTTTATGTATCTGATTCACTGAAAATTTTTTTTTTTTTTTTTTTTTTTTTTTTTGTGAATCAGGACTACACTAGTCCAACTGTATGTCTCTGATTCACTAAAAAGAATTGTTTCTTAAGAGTCATTTGTTAGTTAATCAGGATGATTACACTGGTCCAACTGTATGTTTCTGATTCACTTAATATAATAATTAAAAAAAACTATGCACAGAAATTGCACTGATTGCAGTTAATGTATCTGAATCACTAAATTTTTTTTTTGTTTTTTTTGTGAATCAGGACTATATGAGTTCAACTGTATGTCTCATTCTCTAAAAAGAACTGATTCTTAAGAGTCATTTGTTAGTGAATCAGGACTACACTAGTTCAACTGTTTGTTTCTGATTCACTAAAAAGAACCGTTTCATAAGAGTCATTTGTATGTTTCCAATTCACTTAATATAATTAAAATAAACTATGTACTGAAATTGCACTGATTGCAGTTAATGTATCTGATTCACTAAGAAGTTTTTCTTTGTGTGTGTGTGAATCAGGACTACACTAGTCCAACTGTATGTCTCTGATTCTCTAAAAAGAACTGTTTCTTAAAAGTCATTTGTTAGTGAATCAGGATGATTACACTGGTCCAACTGTATGTTTCCGATTCACTTAAGATAAAAATAAAAAACTATGAATTGCGAAATGACATTTTTACTGAGCCCTAATGCTTTATATGGATGATAAAACAGACACAAACCCATAGACTTACAATGAAAGAGGGCTCTGAGCCATATCTAGAGTCCAGAATATCACAGGGAGCCTAAACTTTCACATATCTCTCTTTAAGATTAAACAGTAATGCAGTTAATTGATGGTAGCTGATGCTCGTTGGATTCTGAACTCCTACTCTCTCTGGAGACATCCGTCTGACGTCTGCTGTGAAGTGGCTGAGATCCCAGAAACCTCGCACTTCACACTAATACTCTACGCTACAAACACACAGAGCTGAAATTGTGTGAATCTTAATGATACTGCCGCTGCCCGAGAGTTTGTTGAGTTCATTAGTGCGATGAAGTCAAAGTCAAGGGTGTCAGCACTGTAGCAGCGACACGTGTTTAAAAGCCTAAGCAAGTCAGTCTATGAAATTGCCTGGATTCAACTCAAGTTCGATTTTCCTTAGACCATCTTCAGATGAAGCATACGTAGGTCTAATGTTGTCGTACAGGTCTGCCAGATCACTTTATGAATCAAAAACGCTCAATTTTTGGAATGCTGTTTCAAATAACAGGGCCTCAAATTTAGCCCATATTAAGCTGCCACTCACTTTCATTCTCTTTGAAGTCAATGTGAAATAAAAATGGATTCCA
Organism: Tor tambroides; assembly: GCA_021397915.2. Taxonomy (NCBI): domain Eukaryota; kingdom Metazoa; phylum Chordata; class Actinopteri; order Cypriniformes; family Cyprinidae; genus Tor; species Tor tambroides. The sequence continues at coordinate 37,322 of JAFVLL020029879.1, forward strand.
TTTGTTTGTGATGTTAATTAATTGGCATAAATTTTTAAAAAATATTAAATATTTCACTTTTTTTTTTTGTCAAAATCTTTCTTTGATCTGATGTCACCAGTCTGTATCTATTAATTTATGAAAAAAATCTGAATTTAAATTCATTATTATTATTATTATTTTTTATTATTTTTTTTTTTGGAGGGCATACAGCCAGAAATGTGAGGATGATACAATTGTCCTGATATTATATTGTGGGGAAAAAAAAAAAAAGTTTAATTAAAAGAAACAAATTATTGAAAAAAAAAACATACGATGTAGTTTGGCATAATTTTCATTATTATTTCTTAAAAATGATAATAATAATAATAAAATGCACCACTGCATATCAATGTTTCCAGTTTGTCTGCAAAATCAAAGTCAAAATCATGTGGTATGACCAACATGCAGAAAAAATCTCAAAATATGATATAATTTGAGCTTTTTTAAGGCAAAGTAAACGTTTTAAAATGCAATGTGCTGTGACTCTTCAAAAAAAAAAAAACTAATAAAATGTATTAATTAATTATTCATTACATACCAAAAAAAAAATAAAATATATATATATAAAATCTGGAAAAAAATCTGGAATTTATTTATTTATTTATTTTTTTTTATTTTTTATTTATTTTTTTTTATTTAATTTTTTCAAGTGGTGATCAAAATGCATCATGTAAAGAATAATCTGACTAAAATGACATGTCAAAGATCCAGTAGCACTAATAAAGAGATATAACCATGATCGAATGATAAGAGCAGGTCATTTGTAACTTTAATGAGAGCAGTCTCAGTACTATGAATAGGGTCTAAATCCTGACTGGAAATCCTCACTGATACCATTTTTCTCTAAAAAGGAACATAGTTGTGATGATACTACCTTTTCTAGAATTGTATTACATGCAATGTATTGTAAAAGTAAAATGGTTTGTATTTTATGTTGACTTTAAATTAAAAACACTGGGTCTCATTCACTAAACATGCGTACGCACAAATATGGACGTTTTCACAAATAAATCATGATTCATCAAAAACTTTCGTACTAAAATTTATTCTAAATGTATGAAAAAATTCAAGAACAACTTCTACCACACGTACGCAATAATCATGTATGCCCGGGGCCTTATAAGCATGTATAAAGAACCCTACATATAATTAGATATGTTATTTACTTTTATGTTATTTACTTCGGCAACCGTCCGAATTTCTGGTGAAACCACATTAACGGCTTGTGTTACCGCATCCCATGCTTCTTTTTTACCTGTGCCAGTTACGCCAGTGGATACACTTTTAAATAGCACATTTTTTCTGGCTTCCACCTCCGACAGCAAAACCTCATGTTCATTATCGTTAAAGTTCTTTTTCTTTGTCTTTTGTTTCGGTGCCATAATTGTCTTTCTCTGGACGAGTGCCGCTTTGCGGAAAGCCCTTATATGGAGCTGGTGTATTATGCTAATTACTAACCTTGTGCACGCGGGCGCTCATTTAGAAGACTCCAAATTCACTAACAGAAGAACGAATTCAAGAACAAGCTCATGTGTGTTTGCACCTGTTGTGAATTAGGCGGAAAGTTTTCGTGAGGAGTCCAAATGTGCGTATAAATACGAAAAACGTACGCAATTATTAGTGAATGAGACCCACTGTCTACTCTGAAGAAGTCAGACTTCAGTGTAAAGCATTTCCATCTGACTCTGCTGTCAGTAGAGACACTGCATGTTTTCCTGGTTATTTTTTGATACGCTGCAAAGGGAGGCGATGCGCCCATCAGACCATCTGAATTATTGACAAAGGCACTGGCTCGCTGTATTTGTGAAGAATCTGAAGTTTGAGTGTTTTGCTCAAGTGCCGTATCGTATATTTTCAATTTTTGACACTATTGCTTCTGCTATTGTGGAACCAGATAAGCATTTTGCTGTTTGTTTCTGTGCTGAAATGTTGTTCTGTTGGACAAAATAAAGTAAAATGGCTTGTGACAGATCTTGTTGGCACAGAGTGTGACGGTAATGAGGTTGTTAGATTCTTCCTCGCATTCATCTTCATGTCTAGGCTCGACTCGACACAGTTACTGAGAGACTGAGTCAGAGTTTGCAATTAGTCAGACAATTAGGAGCTTGTCCTCTCTATCGCTCGCTTGCTCGCTCTCAGTCTGACTGTGGTTCTATTCATCATCTCTGGACGTGTGAATGAGCAAACACACACACACACACCTCTGAGACAGACCTGCACACGGATTCAGAGAAAACTCCAACCCTTTTCTTTTATAAGCCAATGAGCTGCCATCTTATGAAGAATTGTGAATGACGTAATCAGATGAAAATGGCGGTAAAATCACTTGCACTAATACTAATACTTGCTTTTTTACAGTCAAATTGAAAGGGAAAAAATATATATTGTGGCCATGAATTAACAATACATTCCCACAACATATTTCACATAGCATAATTCACCTAAAAATGAAAATTCTCATAATTTTTAACTCGATCTTCCAATGAAACGAAAGACTTCTCTCTGGTTTCTTATGCTGGACTTCTCCAATCATTTCATCTACATAAACATCGCCACTTTCATACACTCGACTCCAAGCTCGCATTTCGATCAATCACTGTTACGCTGCTTTTCCAACATCAGGCCAAACCTTATTATTACTTAACCGTTCCATTCTGTGCAGATCCAGAATGTTTTTGCCTTGGTAACGCAAATGTTTGCATACAGTTTGAGATTTAAATAGCAACAGTGTTATGGAGGATGATCAGATATTTCTGTTTATTTCTAGTAAACTAGTAGCCAGACAATAGACAAGTGACTGATCTTGAGTGTCGACGTCACTACACGCAATCTGTGAGCACAGTTCAGGACGGAAAAAAAAACAAAAACAAACTTTGAGGACTCCTCATTTTAGAACAACACTAGAAGTCAATCCTATTTCCTGTTACTCATTTTGGAATCTTGGAGGGAAATTGTCACCGTTCGTTGTCACAATTGTCATTGTCAATTGTATTCTTGTGTTTCCATCTTCATGAAAGATTCATGACAAATGTGGCCTTAGACATTTTATCATTTAGAACAACCGACAGCGTTGCCTAAAAATGTAGCCTAGGTGGGTACACTGTGGAAAAAAAAAAAAAAAAAGATTTTCAACTTAAAATAATTTGTTACCCCGCTACCTTAAAATTTTTAGTTTAGTCAACTAAAATATTCCAGTTGTCCCTTAAATTAACATTGAGTAACTTAAAATTTCAAGTTGACTAAACTAAAAATTTTAATTATTTTAAGTAACAAATTATTTTAAGTTGAAACAACTATTTTTGTTTACAGTGTAGCTCGCAATGAGAAGAGAGCAGAAGTCCACAGATCTTCTGAAGGTCCTGGTTGTTTTGGCAGGATGCCGGCACACCTGCTGTGATTGATTGTAGTGTGGAATACGAGACGGGCAGAGCGAATCAGTCGGTGTGAAGTCAAGGAAATTGCACTGTCACCGACACCCTTCTCTGCGCATAATTCTCAATCGGAGAGCTCTCGGCCCACTCACGCTCTTCTCCTGCTGAGAGCCTCGATTTTCTACTTTTACCGCAGTCTCTCTCACACTTCCTGTTTTTCCTCTTTCACTCACTCTCACGTTTTATCGGTTCCTCTGTTTTGTCTTACCGGCTCTTAAATTCTTTCTCGTTTTAAACGATGGTTTTCTTTCTATCAGTAATTTTCCAGTACATTACTGCAGTGTTTGATGTATGAGGGGACGAGACCCCCTAGTGCGAGTCATAACATCATAACATACCAGCCACATCTCAGAGAGCCATTGCAGTGTGTTATCAGGTGAAGTTGTTGTAAGGTTTGTTTACATGTATTTGTTTTTATATTTATTTATTTATTTATTTATTTTATAAATATTAAAGGGTTAGTTGACCCCAAAATGAAAATTCTGTCATTAATTACTCACCCTCATGTCATTCCAAACCCGTAAGACCTTCGTTCATCATCGGAACACAAATTAAGATATTTTTTGATGAAATCTGAGAGTTCTCTGACCCTCCATAGAGAGCAATGCAACTGAAATGCTCCCAGGTCCAGACACGTAGCAAGGACATCGGTAAAACAGTCCATGTGACATCAGTGGCTCAACTTCAATTTTACGAAGCTACGAGAATACTTTTTGTGTGCAAAGAAAACAAAAATAATGACTTTATTCAACAATTGCATACGTGCGGTTTACCCTAAGCATAAACAACGCTGATTATGCCGATTACATTCTTAGGTACTCTCCAAAATGGCGGAAGACGTAACTCGGGGGAGAAGAATTGTTAAATAAATTTATTTTTGTTTTCTTTGCGCACAAAAAGTATTTTCATAGCTTCGTAAAGTTACGGTTGAACCACTGATTTCATACAGACTATTGTATCGATGTCCTTACTATGTTTCTGGACCTGGGAACATTTCAGTTGTGTTGCTGTCTATGGAGGGTCAGAGAGCTCTCGGATTTCATCAAAAATATCTAAATTTGTGTTCTGATGATGAACAAAGGTCTTATTGGTTTGGAACGACATGAGGGTGAGTAATTAATGACAGAATTTTCATTTTGGGGTGAACTATCCCTTTAATATATTATATATTATATATTAACTATATAAATATGTAAGGATAATTTTAATCTAAATCTTGTTAATGTATATACTCTATTATTTATACATTGATGATAGTATGCTTTATTGTATTATATTATATTAAATAATTAAATAATATAGCGGGTTCTCAACATTTTGCTCACTTTTCTTATTTATTCATAATAGATTTTTTCACAATAGATTATTATATTATATTATGTTATATTATGTTATATTATATTATTAAATAATATAGTGGGTTCTCTCTACAGTTTGCGAACTTTTCATATTTATTTATTATAAATAATGGATTTTTGTACATATATTTATATAACTATTTAATTTTCATATTTATTTATTTATTTATTTATTATAAATACATTTTTGTACATGTATTCATATAACTAGCTGAGGGTTTTAGGTGTTTACATTATTATATTATATTAAAGTAATATAGTGTTCTCTTGAATTATAATGTTGGTGTAGGTTGGTGGTTTCACGATTTCTCTTGCTTTTCAATTTGTCAGTTCTTTATCTCTTTTCCACATCTGTTCTCCCTCTTTCTATTTGCTCTCAGTATTTCATTGGCCCACTGGAGCAAACAAGACATTTGTGTGAGCATCTGAGCTGAATTATGTCTCATGCATTAGCAGCGCTCATGAATATGCATGAGAAAATGTACTCATCGGGAACCTCATGTTACAAATATCATCTCTTAAATTGCCAGGGCACCAAAAAAACAAAAAACAAAACAAAAACAAATGTCAAATAATAAGTGCATGTAAATATAAGGTGGAGCATCACCCTGAAGATCTGTGCTGTGTTAAATACTGTTGAGTTGTGAGTGAATGACATGAGCGGTGAGTGATGTCTGTGATGTGTCACATTTGGAGGTGTAATAAGGTGTGAAATCAAGCAGGGCTGTAATTGTGCTGCTCTAACAGCAGATGTGGCCCATTTGAGGAGATGAGTCACAGCAGAGAGCAAACATTCACTCATACACCACCAACACAAGTGCCTTCAAACTCCAATATCCTTCTGAACCGGACATATCATACATTATGACATAACATATATATACTAAAGCACAAAGGTTTTTTTTTATATTTTATTAAGGAAGGACACAATCAAATATGACAGTAAAGACATTTATTATTTATAATTCTAGTTTTCTATTTAAAATAAATGCTGTCTTTTGAACTTTATCAAAGAATCTTGAAAAATGTTTCCACAAAATATTAAGCAGCAAAAACCGTTTTTAACTTTGAAATAATAAGAACCATTATTAATAACTGAGAACCAATAATAACTTAGCAGCAAATCAGTATATTAGAATGATTTCTGAAGGATCATGTGACACTGAAGACTGGAGTATTGATGCTGAAAATTCAGCTTTGATCACAGGAATAAATTACATTTTTAACATATATTATAATAGAAAACACTTATTTTAAATTGTAATATTTCACAATATTACTGTTAGTGTTTTTTGTTTGTTTGTTTGTTTTAGCTGTTCATACTTTGAGCATAAGAAACTTCTTTTAAAACATTAAAAAATCATGTTACCAAACTTTTCACAAGCTCTGTAATGATTGATATTTTATAAATGTATGACACAAAAAAACTGTGATATGATGTTTGATATAGTACAGCACAATAAGTGTTATTTATTTGATAAAATATAATATGATACGATATAATGCAAATTTCATATGATGATATGATATGATAGTGTCCTGATACATTACAGCAATATTTCATTCCCATATTGCATAATTCATTAGAGAAATACAGTTATTTATAATTCATAGATTTTTATTTGAAATGTGAGTGAAATGTAGAGAACCCACTACATTATTTAATAATATAATATCATATCATATATCATATCATATCATATCTTTACTGCTGGGCAACGATTAATCGCGATTAATCGCATCCAAAATAAAAAAATTTGTTTATATAATATATGAGTGTGTACTGTGTATATTTATTATGTATATATAAATATACACACATGCATGTATATATTTAAGATAAAAATGTTGTTTATATATTAAATATATTTATATATAATATAAATTTATATGAATATAAATATATACATGTAAATACATGTAAATATTTTCAAAATATATACTGTATGTGTGTGTATTTATGTATACATAATAAATATATACAGTACACAAACATATATTATATAAACAAAAACTTTTATTTTGGATGCGATTAATCGTGATTAATCATTGCCCAATATAATATTTTTTTTATATTTTGTAAATACATGACTCCAAAATGTGATATGTGGGACAATATTTGATATAATACAGCACAATATGTGTTATATGTGTCTATGTATGTGTGTGTGTGTGTATGTGTGTGTATATATATATATATATATATATATATATATATATAGACAAAACAATGCAAAATATTAGTTATTTAATAGTTTTTGTGTTGCTCGGCAATTGTAAACAGTTCACATTTAGACACACATCACTTGGCAAAATAACTTTTCCAATTATTAGTATTAATAAATGTAACTTTATTGAACATTCTTCCTTTTTATCGTATTGCTGTTATTGCTATTTTCTGAAAGTAATAATCCACTTTATTGCTTTAATAAGATATGATACGATGTTACAATATAGGGAATGATGAGATACAATATGATATGATAATGCAGTAATAAAAATACAGGACTTACAAATGAAAGGCATTAAGATTTCATGTCTGTTCTGTCTTCTCCAGTCTCATGGCCTCCAGACGATACTACTTTGAGATTCTCCACAAGCAGGACGACAAAGGCTCGGATCACGTGGAAGTCGGGGTGAGTTTGAATCAGCTCAACTCAAGCTCAGAGATTCGAAAATGACTCTTAATGTGCTTCAGACCACACGGCGCTTCCCAATTCTGCTTCTGTTGATCCCGTCTAAACATGCACAATCACCAATCCTTCACTATCCATTATCTGCAGCGCCAAAACAGCTGTTACTGTCCACTTTGATAAGTGCTATTATAGCAGTCCTTTCAGTCCACGGGCTATTCTGACGATTGAGAATAGAGGTTAAGAAACTGAATGGTCATATCTGCTTTCACTCACAGCTTTGATAACAGTCCATTCAGTCGGCCTGTGAGAGCTGAAAACCTCTGAAAGCCTCGCGATTGGGTTTTTAAAGGGTTAGTTCACCCAAAAATGAAAATCAGCCTGTTATTTACTCACCCTCAAGCCATCCTAGGTGTATATGACTTTATTCTTTCAGACGAATCCAATCGGAGTTATATTAAAAATTGTCCTTGCACTTCTAAGCGTTATCATTGCAGTGGGTGGGTATTTCTGTTCCACAGTCCAAAACACGTCAAATAAAGTGCGTGCATCCATAATAAAACGTGCCTGACATGGCTCCGGGGGGTGAATAAAGGCCTCCTGTAGCAAATCCATGCGTTTTTGTAAGAAAAATATCCATATTTCCAACGTAATAAACACTTTTCTCTCACTTCCACTGACTGTCGTACGCGGAAGGCGTGCAGGCGGATTATGTAGGACGTCACGTTGTAGATTTTTTTTTTTGACCAGATGTCTCCTCCTACCTCAATGAATTCAATCGTGGTACTGTGATAGGATGCTAGATATTACTTGGTCAACTGTAAATGGTATTATTGGAAAGTAGAAGTGTTTACGAACAGCAGAAACTCATTAAAGTACCGAGTGCTGAGGCACATGGTGTGTAAAAGTCACCGACACTCTGCTGATTCCACCTGAAGAGCTCCAGACTTTCACTGGCATTAATATCAGCACAAAAACAGAGCAGTTACTGGACTCTGGAGCAGTGGAAACCTGTTCTATGGAGTGATGAATCTCACTTCTCTGTTCAGCAGTCTGATGCATGAGTCTGGGTTTGCACTGTAGAGATTCGTTTGGAGCTAGAGTCTGCGCAGTAGAGATTCGTTTGGAGCCCGAATCTGCGCAGTAGAGATTCGTTTGGAGCCCGAATCTGCGCGGTTGAGATTCGTTTGGAGCCAGAGTCTGCGCAGTAGAGATTCGTTTGGAGCCAGAGTCTGCGCAGTAGAGATTCGTTTGGAGCTAGAGTCTGCGCAGTAGAGATTCGTTTGGAGCCAGAATCTGCGCAGTAGAGATTCGTTTGGAGCCAGAATCTGCACAGTAGAGATTCGTTTGGAGCCAGAGTCTGCACAGTAGTGTCGTGAGGTGGAGCCGCGGAATCAAACTCCCGCCCAAACTCCCGCAGATCCAATCAACCATAACGACACACCCCGTTTTTATAGCATCAAATTAATAAAATGAAACTTATCACAAAACTGAACAATTGAACATATATCAGTGTAATAACAACTACCTTAAATGACCAAAACCATATTTCGGAAAATTGTATTGGAAGTGTAATTTATTTTTTTATTTTGACTCAAGTCCCATTCGTTTACGTGGAGAGGGCGGGGTTTAAGACCTGTACTGCAGCCAGCCACCAGGGGGCGATCAAAGAGCCCACAGCTTCACTTTTAGAGACGTGTGAGGCACACCCGACCAAAACGCAAGAAACGTGGGAGGAGGGGTGGCATACGGACTCGTCTTTGTCAGAGATTTAACCGGCCGCCGCTACCCTCCATCATCTTCCACAATCTGCGTTCATTGAACAACAAAGTGGACACCTTAAAATTGTACATAAGGTACTGTAATGAATACCGCGAGGCATCTCTACTATGTTTTACGGAAAGTTGGCTACAACCTACAATGCCTGACACTCTCTTTTTGAACTTCCTGGCTTCACCTTAGTACGGGCAGACAGGGACGAAGACTCGGGGAAAAGTAGAGGAGGGGGGACATGTGTGGACATAAATGACATGTGGTGCCGTGCGCACTCATTCAAATGTAAGATCTGTGATCACAATGTAGAAATCCTTGGCATGACTTTAAGACCTTTTTACTTGCCAAGAGAATTAGGATGTGTTCTACTATTTGTGGTATATGTCCCACCCAGCAGAAAACCATCACAAGCGGCCAGTCTGATAGCAGACAAGGTACATGAACTGCAACTCTGCTACCCTGAAGCCCCCATCATAGTGCTTGGAGATTTTAATCGGTGTAACTTGGCAAAAGCGCTGCCAGGATTTGAACAATATGGTAAGCTAGGAACAAGAAAAGACAACATTTTGGACAAGTGCTTTGTGAATGTAAAGAATGCCTATGTGTCTAAATGTAGACCACCAATACTGAATTCTGATCACAACGTGATGTACATGATTCCAGTATACAAAACAAAGTTAAAACAGGGAAAATTGGAAAAGAAAGTAATCAGAGTATGGTCAAATGAAAGTAGAGAAACTTAAGAGCTTGTTTTGATTGTACAAACTGGGAAATTTTCCATGATGGAACATTAGATGAGAGAACTCAAGTAATTAATGACTATATTAACTTTTGCGTGCAACTGATAATACCTACAAAGGATATTAAAGTGTATCCAAATAATACATTTTATGTTACCAAGGATATTAAGGAAATTATAAATAGAAGGAATGTAGCATTTAGAAATAAAGATCCTAAAGAACTGAAAGTGACTGAAAAAGAATTAAAAAGTAAAATGAGGAAAGCAAAAGAAACTCATAGACAGCGACTAGAAGAAGCCTTCAGGACCAAAAAAAAAAAGAAAGTCTGGGATACCATGAAAAAGATGACAGGTTTGTCCTCTCCCAACAAATGTATTGTAACAGACGATGAAGCCAGTTTCGCAATTAACTAAACACATTTTTTACAAGATTTGAACCCACAAGTAACAATGAACTAGTTAACATCATACCGTCTTCTTCCCAAAAGATAGTTATCGATGTTGCGAAAGTTAGGAAGACATTTCGGTCTATTTATATCAGAAAAGCTGTTGGTCCAGATGGATGTGCTCCTAGCCTCATTATTTCTCTTCACATTATTTCTTGACTTCTCATCTGCGTTTGATACAATTCAAGTTAACACCCTTGTGTCTAAACTAATCAAGTCAAGTCAAGTTGAGCTTTATTGTCATTCCGCTACATGTGGGGACATACAGTGTAACGAAATGTCGTGCCTCACAGGACCACGGTGCTACATAAATACAGACATACAACAATGAA
>JAFVLL020029881.1:0-25348 GCA_021397915.2 Tor tambroides
CAAGCTATTTCACATACTTTTCCCGCCCCGCCCCCTAAAATTCCTCACCTTTAAAAAAATTTTTAAAAAAAACTTCCAGAGAGTGGGGGAGCTCTGTATTTGACATTTGAGGGGTTAATGATTATGAGAACAAAAAACAAAAAAAACAAAACAAAAAAAAATGTCTTTCCAGGTTTCTGCCATCTGTCAGTTTTATGGACAGCCAAGAAGGAAATTGGGTCTTTGGGTTGTTTGGCCCGAGAATAATGAGCCACTGAAAATGATTGTTATAGATGACCCCTCAGCGCCGTCCTCATATGGACCAAATCCAGCTGCACTCTGCAAGCTTCAAACAATCAGGGATAAATCAATTGGATGTTATGCGGAGAAGGAGGGAGCAAGGCTGGGAGCAAGGTAATGACATCCGCTGTGCAATGGAATGGAGGTGCTGGGAACGCTTTCCTGAGCCACGCGTGTGTCGCCTACGAGGGTTTAAGCAACCTCGGCTGCCTGCACACGATTATCAGGGGTGGTGCTCGGCCCCCTTTCAGTACATGAGACTTGAGAAGTACATATGTTTTGTGTCGTATGAGGGGGGCTGGATGTTCCTCAGACAAAACAGCAGATAACATGGTGGGAAGGAAGCAAGTCTCGTGAAACACATTCCACGAAGAGTTAAACCTATTGCGTGCACAACAAATTCACATTCATGTATGATGAAAAGTTACATAAATATTCCTTGTTACATAAATATTCCAACTATGGTTGCTGTAAAATAATAAAAAGTTATGATTATGACACACATCACACAATAAAAGTGGGTTGCATTCTCTTAGAAATGATAAGGAACTCTGGAATGCTTGTGCAAGGTGTCAGTTTGTCCTGACGCACTGATGCAAATCAGTCCCCCGAGGTGTTCCGAAACAGATCAATCCATCCTCGAGAAATGATTCGCAATAAGCTTGGCAAGCGCATTCATTCCAAAGCCATATGACACATCTCTTGTGAATCATCTCATTGAATGAGCATGCTGACTACCACATTTATGCTTTGGAAATTCCACCTAAAAGAGGTTTAGCATCATTTGTGTGACACAATTGTGTACTTGATGCTAGCTGTACATACAAGTACTGTCCGACACTATTTATAGCTGCTGTGATGTTCTGCTGTATGTCATGACACTTGTGACAACAGATGTTGCTGAATGAAAGTGAAAGCTCAGGGCCAGAGTTTCAGGCGACATCTGTGAGCCCTCCTGCTAAATCATGCTAACACAGAGGCCCTTTGCCCTCGGACAGGAAGTGCGGGCTGCAGCCGCTGCCTTGCCGGCATTTCTCACAGCAGCCTGGGCTATGATGTGCCACTATCATCTGCCGCGTCCCAACAGCTGCCGGGACAGTTGTTGAGCAGTGGCGTTAGCGCAATTAAAATGGCCGGTAAGGCTCACTTTTCTGAGAGTGCGTGTGCAAACCAGTTTTGGCAGTTTGATGTCTGTGATGTGATATATTTACCCGCACAATAGCATTAATGACAACAGGAACAATGTGAAGATTAGGCAGTAGGAGAGCTCTGCATCTGCCAAAGTCTTTTAGAGTACAGTAGAAAAGACCTTCACCCGTTCCGGCCTCATTTCTCCTATCCAGCAGGAACTGGGGACAGAAGGAAAGGAGAGAAGGGGAGGTGGGTTGTGGAGGGGGGCTGCTTAGCACAAAGAAGAAGCCTGGATTAAGTCATGAGCAGCAAATGACATAGGTTGGATTTTTAACGGGTGAGATCACATCCTCTTTCCTCAGTGGCTGAGAGACTCATCCTCGGTCAGACAGCCGAGTGTTCGGCATGCCAAACGGGACATCCATTATTGGGACAGCGGCATGCGGACACACAGACACATTAGCACGTGCATGAACGCTTTAAGTTGACAGAAACGAATGCAAATTACCATGCAAACATGTACAGTACCACCTCACACGCGACAAAGTCGCAATCGATGGGAAGTTGCATGCAGATGTACTGTACAGCCATCAGTCAAATCCACAACACATGCGTGCCTGAGCAGTCAGCACAAAGGGACAAGCAAGCAGAGTGTGTCTGAGCATGTGTGTGGGTAAGTAGCGTAGGAGGGCCGCAGGGTTACATAACTGTGCTACAGCGGGGCCCCCTTGTTCTCTTCCATATGGGGGCACCAAAGGTTTTGCGAGACCCTAGTGTGGAAGGAGCTAGCACAAGCGTTCATTACAGCACTGGGAGAGACTATACATTTGATGTAAAACCAGATGGCAGATTTGTAGTCAGGTTCGGGCCTTTGAAAGCTCACATTGTGTTTCAAAAACCAGTTTGGAAGTAGGTCAGTTTGGTGCTCAAATTGACAAATGGAGGTGCTCGTTAACACCACGCGATGCACCAGGCTGAAGCACTCCCTCCCTGCTGATGTCGGAACTAACCTTGACCCTCCGACAGAGGAAAGAGGGGTAAAGAGGATACGACGCTTGAGATGGAGCACAGATGGAGATATTCTCTGCTTACAGTCTCGACACTATAAGGAAATCTAAGACAAGGAGAGAGGGAAAGAGAGACAGCGGAAGAAGAAAAAACAATCTCAGTGTGTTGTGGGAATTTTCCTCCCTTTCTAAAATATTTCCTGTATGTCTTCAGCCGGGTTGCCTGTTTTTTATCCCCCCCCTTCAATTCTTTCCCTCCGCAGACTGTCTTTCACTTTGGGGGGCCCTCAGACCCCCTCAGCCGTGCGGGGAGCTTTCAGGGTACCCTGATGGATGCTAATGGGGGACTCTTTCAGATCATTTTACAGGGCCGGGCTTTGATCTGCCGGCTGGCTTGCTCTCCACAGGCTGGATATCCAGAGAACATGCAAATCCCCCCCTCCCCTTCACACACACACAAAAACACCTGTGAAAAAACTCCAAGAGCATGAGGGAAGAAAAAAAGAGCATGGACACAAAAGAAAAGAATGAGAATGCGAATAAAAAAAAAACAAAAAAAACAAAGGAAAGAGCGGAGGGAGAGTATGTCAAAAAGGCAGGGACTGAGAAAGAAAGAGAAAGAGCAAGAGAGACGCTTTGGGGGGGAGGGTGGTGGTCAGAGCCTGAGGCGGATGCGTCTGCGCTGTTGAGAATTAGGAAGGAAGAACTGGAAAAGAAAGTCCGGTGAGGGAACCTCGTCAGTAGCACGCAGCAGCCACACATTGAATGGTGGTTAAGTGTGGGGACAGCTGGAGGCAGTTGATTGGCTAAGAGGCTATGGAACTCGTGCTTCCTGTGGCCAGCTGCTATACCCATGGCCCCAAGTGACAAGGGTTATAATTGATTACTATCTGGCAGTTCAGCAGAGTGTATAGAGTGCACAGAGCTGCTGAAGTACAGTACAGCTGGCTACACAGTAAAATGAAAGAGCAGTTTTTTTCCTTGCTCTCGCTCAATCTTTCTCCTTTTGGCCACTGCAGGCATGGCACAGCACATGGTCGGACATCATCTAGCTTCCTACATTTGCCTTCTGTCTTGTCCTATTTCTACAGTCGAAGCCCATTCTGCATCCATCTTGAGACAAAAATGGACTGCATGTGAAAGCGGACCCCGAAAAGTACCTGACTTCAAAGCTATACATTTAGGTGCACGGATTGCTTGCAGACGTTGTGCACCAAACCAGAGCCATTCACCGCGTTGCTGGAGACCTTCCTGTGAGCTCAACCCTGTGAGCTCCATATTGCGAGGAAAGACATAAAGAGCTCTTGTGCGCCGGTTCCCGGCTCAAGTCCTAATTCACTTTATTAGTTTCATTGCTTTATTAGATTCCGTGCAAAGGGGAAGAGGGAGAAGAAATTATGCAAGTTTCTGAAATAAGAAGGATATTTTTGTAGCCTTTTGGAGACAGAAAGCTGAGCCTGATCAAAGCCTCCTGGAAGACTGGCGTCGGATTGAGCTGCCATGCTTTGAGAAGGCAAGATAAGTCCTTTCTGTGGCTCTCAACCTTTCCTCCTCCTCCTCCTCTCCTCCCCTTTTAGGTTTCTGTCTATGATGTCATGTTTTAGGGTCCTTTAAAGGAAGGAAGGATGAAGGCTTCTCTCTTCAGCACCTCTTTGTACTGATGGAAAGCCCTCCTCAGGACACATCCGCCCCTATGGCCTCGCGGCATCCAGGGGGCAGGAAACCGCTCTGGCCAGATGAAAGAGGAAGTGTGAGAGGAGAATCCTTGCTGGACCCGATCCACTCCGACGGAGCCTTCTCACTGTAATGGAGCCTGAATGGAGATGGGGGACGAACTCTGGAACCTGTCCATTAAACGCAGCACCCGTTGTGTTGCAGACTTGTTTTTTGTGCACTGAGCTTAGGTGATTTCTTCGGTTCTAGCCTCATTACCAGAAACAGAATGAGCAACTGAACAATTCACGCAGCTAAAAGGTGCATGTGGTGTCACTTTCTGTGTTTCTGTATGACTACGGGTAACAGGATGGAGACTGTTCACCTCAGTGGAAACAGTTCTGAGTCATCTCTTTGAAACTGCGCAATGAGTAGAGTTTCACACCCTTAAATCAAACTTCTCACTGGCCTACACTCACACAAAAACATCAAACCTGTTGCAGTAGCAATTAACATTGTTAAGGATTTCAAATGAACGGTGGAAATGTAAGCTGTGATTTAAGCTACATGTTTGCATTGCAGTGCGTGGGGAGACAAAGTTCAAAGTTCGTCTTTCTGGGAACTAATAATTACGTTTTAGATTTTGGCAACAGTACAAAAACAACAACGTTGACCAATATCCATGGTAAAAATGTAAATTAAAAAATTTGCAATATAAATCTATAAACAAATAGTTTTTATATATATAAACAAATACTATATATAACAAATTTGCATAAATAAATTATTTAACAAGTAACAAGCAAGCGTGTAGGTTGGTTTTCGGCCCCCTTGGCCACAGGTTCATGTCATTGGCGACTTAGGACGCTGTTTCAAATCCTGCCGCACCACAGAGTGCCACTCACATAGTTTTCCATAAAATCACATTATATTTGTCCCAAATTAGTGTTAATGTACATAATGACTTCATCCTAGGCTGGAAGATTGTGTGTTGTGCATCTTTCAGCACAACGTTTGTCTTCCTGTCCATGCTTTATATAGAGAGCTAATAATAGCCATAGATCACGCTCCCCCCCCCCCCCCATTCACTCTGTTTTGTCAAACACTGTATTTTAAACTCATTGATGCAACTTTGTTAATTCCTGAAGTGAACTTTTGTTTTAACTGTTTTGGACTGCTGCCTTGAACTGGGTGCAATACGCTGCGCTTCTCGTCCGGTGTGCGACTGCCTACGTTCAAAGTTTTCTAACATATTTAGGTAATATCAATGCTATGATATATATTAGATGTGTCCTAAATTACAAAAACATATACATATATTTAATTGTTTGATCAAAATTATTGCTTAGGACAATTTGGTAGTCACTGGATATGGGTAGGGACAAGTCCCTAGCATCCCCCCATAGCATTCTACATCCCTGGTAATAAGCAGCAATCTTAACACTTATTCACCATCGTCTGCCTTTTAGCCAATATTAATTACAGGACACCAAATAATTAATATTCTTGAGCCAAACCAATTCAAGTGCCAATTCAATAGGGAAAGAAAGGGAAAAGTCATCCACATCATCATTTGATTTGTTGTTTAGTTCTCTTTTTTCCCTTCTTAAATCCCTTGCTCCATTTCCAAACAGTCTTGACTTAGTACAGTGTGAACGGGCTGGAAAAAGGCCTTTCCTGGAAGAAAGCAGGGAGACATAGAGAAGAGAGCCTCATGATGACTACAGCATAAGCAGAAGCATCAAGACAGCCTCCACCTCGGCTTTGGGCCCAGACTCCCAGATGTGTGTCATCCTCTGGCTCCAACTGCAGCTGAAGGTAATTTTGCTGGAGAGGAACCAGGGAGGGAACACCCCGCTAAAGCTGAGCCCCACAGACACAGCAGACGGAGCAAAACTCCCTCCTTTCCTCAAAGACACTGTTGTCAGAGGCTGGGACACTTCGTACCAGCAGAGGGAGAGGCACATGGATGGAGGGGGAGCAATGGATGATGTGATGACAACTGTGATCTCTCTTCAGACACCAACTCCTGTTCCCACACTATGATGGAAAGCAAGACCATTACTAACTTCCCCAAATGGTTTTGCAACATCAAGGTCTTGAGGTGCTGCTGCTTTCAAACGTGACATAAAATTACGGAAGCAATAAGGAGGTCTTTACATGCAGCTTTGCAGCCCACTGTTGCATGCTTTACTGCACTGCTTTTCCGTATAGTTAGTGCATTATTGTTTTGGTTTGTCTACAATTTTTCTTGTAGCTGGTGAGTTATGGGCCTCCTCGTGTCTGCTCTTAAGAGGCACCTAAAAATACCCAATGAGGTAATGAGAAAGCCTCTGCACTATTTACATTTTGGCGAGTTGGGCTTTCAGAACAGACTCTGCTGAGAGAGGCGAATCTGTGAGATGACTGAGGGGGAAAATTGATAAATGCTCTACAGAGAACTCTGCATAGATGGCTGGGGCTGAGATAAAAGGCACAGACATCAAGAAATGGAGAAGAGGCCAAGGCAGAGCAGTCATACAGTGAAACAAAGTCAAAAGGAAAGGAAAGAGAGTGCGAGAGAGGAAGGTGCGCAAGACAGGAAGACAGAAACAAACACGAGAGACAGAGGTCAAAAGAGACAGAGAGGATGAGAAAGACCATGGCCCTGTCTGAACACTGAAAATATCCTCTTTCCTTGTCTGCTCTCCTTCATGAGTGCTGATATGCGTGAGGGCTGGAAAGCAGAAAGCAAGATGGCGGCTGCTCATTCTATACCAGTGCTTCCCAAACTTTACTGCCTTAGTCACCCCACAGCCTTATTATGAATGCTCACATTTCCTTTAATCAGCACGAAAGTGTTCCTAATGAACTCATATTAGTTCATTTAGCATAGTTATTTATTTATTTATTTTTTAAATAATGGTCTGAGAGATACAGAATCTCGGATGAAAACAGCAAGAATAAGTTGTGAAGTGTGAGGCGAGTAAAGGTCACTGTTGCTTAATTCTACCACAGTGTTTGTGTGTGTGTGTGTGTGTGTGTGTGTGTGTGTAAGTATGTGTGTATATATATATATATATATATATATATATATATATTAGGGCTGCACGATATTGGAAAAAACCCACATTGCGATATTTTGTTTTTCTGCGATATATATTGCGATATGAAAATTTTTGTGTTTTGTTGTTTGATTAACATTCATGACACAGAAAGCAGGAACAGGAACATTAAACTGCTGTGAATATAGGTACTGTTACACATCCATTTTCGTTGTTTACCTTCACCTAAGCCATAAGCAACTGTGTTTACAAGGAAACTTACAGAGACATGCATTTTTACATAATTTCGCGCGTATGTCTCATTTCAGGCACAATTAGACGCGGAAGTGACCAGAATTCAGTGTTCACGTGCATCTGCGTGGCTCTCACCTTGTCAGCACTTGACGCGACAAAATACTGTAGAACCCATAATCAGTGACGATGCTGTCTGTCTACACTGCATGCGATGCACGGCGCGACAAATTCCTGCTCTATCCCGGTCTAAATCCCCGCTCTAACTGATGCCTCGCTCTATTTACTGACATACTGACACAAAGTTCAAATGATTTGTAACAGTCGCTTTGTCGCGTCAGTGTAGACAGACTTTGGGGCCGTTCACAATATCGCGTAAACGCCAACCGCGCCGCTTTCTCCTTCTTTCCCAAGGGCTCAGGAGCTAGCGCTTTCGTAGCGTCTGCCGTTGCTAAGCAACCGTGACCTGCGCTCTCCTCGACGACGCGGAAGTTTCAGCAAAGGTTAAATGGATTTCCAGCACTGAAAATCGCTTGCAGTATCTCTGCTACTAAATTTATTTAAAAATGGATATCTCTGTACAGCTGTCGCGTCGCAGTGTCTGTGTGTGAGCAAAGAAAACAATCAGTATAAATATAACGATCAGTATAGGCCTACTAAACATCGCACATCCTGCGATGTGACTATCGCGGATGCGCACATCGCGATATCGATGCTGAAACGATATATCGTGCAGCCCTAATATATATATATGCACATATTTTCCACTACAACTGTCAGTCACACAAATTGCCAAAACCTAAAACTTACTCATATTATGTCTTTCCTCAAAAATACTAACTTATGTATTGCAAATAAATAAATACATAAATAATAATAGTAGTAAGAATAATATGTTTGCAATTATAAATACATGAATAGTTCAGCCATGAAACACTACTTGCATTGTAATTGGTTTATTCAATTCACTGTTTCCAGCCAATTGGATTCAAATACTCATTACAATTTACCTATATAACCAGGAGGTATTCAATGAATGCTATGTCTGCGCACTACGCGGGTCCTCATTTTAGCCTACTTCCTCCACAGCACCACCTGTCTAGATGTGCTACAGGGCATCTTCATCTCTCTAGCAGCAGCAGCATGTTTCCTTTTTATTTTATGATCTGAGCATTTAGCAGAAGTCTACTTTCTCTGCAGAAGCAGCAGCGGCAACAGCGTAGCAAGTTTTGTCAGCAAGACCAAACCTATGCATATTTTATGTACATTAATAGAGATTTTACAATCAAATCTGTTTGAGAATCAGCAGAAAAGAAAGTGGGAATGTCAAGTATTTATAAATTCAGGTGAGAAATAATGACAAAGGCAGAAACAAGAAGCAAAGCAAGAATGAGGGCAAGAAAGACTGAGATTAAATCATAAGAAGATGCCAAGTGTACTGTTTGTAGTAGACTAATTCAACTACAGTATCAATCTCTTATCAGACGGTAGATCGCATAAGGTTTGCTAGTTGCATGTTGTTGCACATAAATATTTGCTCTTTGCTTTGTTGCATCAAAACCAGTGGCTGTTGCTTACAATGTCATAAACAACCAACTGTAATGACAACTTCCAGTCACTCTGAATTGCTGTCAGTGCTACATAAGAGCACTGACAAGGAAGGCCATAAACCAAGAAAAGAGAGAGTGAGTCCAGATGAAAGTGGGCAGGGAGCGATGAACTGAGACAGAGCCAGCGGAAAGGGAGCTGTTAGGGCTTTCAGGTTGCCGTCCCTCCGGACCATGACGTTATCTAGAGATGAGCCTGTGATGGTTTCTCATTCCAGCCTAATGGCCAGAGGCCTCCAGATAATGAACAGGATGGACAGACTTCCAAACCTCCCTGGGTGTGCAAATTTATGAAAGATTGGGATCACGGCAGAGGCACATGGAAGGAAGTACCATGTTTGTCCTCGTCTGCTTGTCCCTTGTGATAGCGTCATTCAGTTCAGATTCAGATGAGTTCCTAATATTTCACATACATTGACACAACACACTTTCCAGCTGTGGGAATTCCAACAGTGAGCAATATGCTGCTGAGGTCAAACAAAGTTAGATAAGGCAAATATCAAACTCTCTGTAGTCTAAACACAAAACCAAAAGAAAGAGAACAAGGACTACGCTAAATTAAAATCTACTGCCTATCGGGGCCTGCAAACTATCTTAACTGATTTTCCTCAAAGCTGGAAACAATTTGCAAGGTCTTGGGTGAGTAAAGTAATAGTGTAATACAGGCCTGATTAAGCTATTAAAAAGCTAGAGAGTGGAGTTACGTTATGTTTGAATGGAAGGGGCCCGAACACAACGAAGCATAGATAAGCGGCTATTCACAAAGCGTACACTTGAACACATACGTTGGCAGACGAGCCTTAACATGACACTGCAGTGCTACCAGAGCTGCAGATGATTCACATTCCCTCAGTCGAAATCATGTCAATCACTCCCGTTCCCTCCCACCCTAAAAATAAGAAAAGAGGAGAAAAGTTTGGGTCTTATCTGCAGGAAATAGCGTTTGATGAAATTACGCTCCTGGGCCAGAGCTTGAAAGTGATGGCCGGGCCCCTGCACTCATTACCGAGTCCCCCGACGCGCGGCCTGCCCTTGATCCTCGGCCGGACCTGACAAGGAACGCGGAAGGTAGACCGTGGAGGGCCGCCGGAGCTGGGTGGGCTCGCTGTTTGGCCCTCGCTCTGGGACGTGTTCAGCCATCAGTGTGGTATGTCGGTATGTACGCTGGTGCTCCTGTGCCCGTTCAGGGACCTCGGCTCTGTCCTCAATGCCGGACAATCGCCACCCTGCTCATCTCAGGGAAATGTTAGCTTGAGAAGAAACAACACCGATCCGTTCTGGTCATACGTCAATGGTCTAGCTGAACAATTAAATGAACAATTAAATTAATTTCTGTACCTCATGTTTACGTGAAAAGATAAGCATTTGTGTTCTGCGATTCGACTGCGATTTCATTTCTGATCCAACTACATACTAGTTAAAACATCAGCTTTAAGGATGGTTAGAGGTTAGAAAGGCATAATTTCATTTAATTTAATATGTATTGGTATGAACTGCAGTATCTTTTGTTATTTTTTTTCCAGCTACTACAATTTTTAATTGAAATAAACAATCACACAAACTCATTAAAATAAATGCCTGATTTAGCTTTGTTGTTTTGTAGTGCTTTATAGTGTTAAAATGCTGTTTTTCATGTCTCAATGTTAAAACGTGCAGAAGGTGAAACAATTCCTATCCTACACAACTATTTCCTAGTATTTTTTTATTTTACTTTTTTAGTTTATAATATATGCTAAATTAATAGTAAAATCATTATGAAAAACTTTTAATTTGTATTAAAATTAGTGATGGACAAACAAAATAAAATTTGGTTTTGTGTGTATTGTGTATATTTATTATGTATATATAAATACACACACATGCATGTATATATTTAAGAAAAATGTTATGTTTATATATTAAATATATATAATATAAATTATATGAATATAAATATATACATGTAAATATTTTCAAAATATATATCTTTATATATACATAATAAACATAACAGTACACACATACATATATTATATAAACAAAAACTATATATATTTTGGATGCGATTAATCATTGCCCTGCACTAATTCAAATGCATATTTAATAAATTAAAACTATAGATTTAATCAAATTAAAATGGATTATCTAAGTAAAAGTCCTCTCGATATAACATTGGTATCAATACTTTGAGATCGATTTTTTTTTCCAGAACAAGCTCAAGTGTTTCACACAGTGGCTGCATCCGAAAACTGAAAAATGCTGCCTTCGGAGGCAGCATTCCAAGGCAGGAAGGCATCAAGGCACATCCGAATCCAAAGTTAGCTTCACTTCCTGTCTCATGAGATACCTTCATCTTATCGATTTTTGAAGGCAGCATAGATGTATCCTTCGCTGCCTTTGATATCCCACAATCCCGCGTTCCATTCCGAGGCGGTTGAGCTAAAAAAATAAAGATGGCGGCTGGAAGTTGCGTTTGGTGGTTAGTTTGTGTGTAAATGTATATTTCTGGTTAACTTTTTGCACTTTTGATGTTATTTCTAGCGAGAAATGAGTATTATAGTAATTAAATATTCGTTTAGTAATCACCAAAACCGTTACGCTGCCTCAGAAGCCTGTCCGAAATCAGTTTCGTGAGGTGCCTTCGTGCATAAACGCTGCCTGCAAAGCCATTTCCTCATGAGGCAGCGAGGCAGGTGCCTAAGTTTTCGGATGCAGCGAGTGTCAGACTCGACATGTGATCCTTAATTGATATTCTCATGAATAGAGTCAACGCTGGGGCTTTCCCCATTGGTAACCATAGAGACCAGAGCGGCCGATCTATTTCCGATACTCGAGTGCTTCTCATACTCGTGTATGGGACTCCGATTTGTGGTGGCATACAAAGCCCAGGAACACTTCACCTGAGAAAAAGTCCCCCACGCCCTCGCTCAGGGCGCTGCACCCCGGGACAGACTTGTGGTTAATGCCTGACAATTCCAGAGCAATAGAAACCTGGACTGACACTTCAAAAGCTCAAATCTCAGGTTGCCGTCTTCAACGCATTCACGTCACACACCTTCGCTGCTCGCCCATTGTGTGGAAGATACAAGATACTACACGCTCGTGGTTGGGAGATGCGCTTTCCACGCGATCTCTTGTTTGATTCATTGACCAGAAGTTCTCACATGTTCTGCAAGCTTATCAAGGGGAATATTTATACGATAGACACCCTCGGGACCTGCGCTGGATCCTTAAGCCACAGAGACTCAGAAAAGGAAGTCATCGATTCTTCCCACCACTCGCTCTGGGAATGAGCGGGCCTGTGCTTTCCCTTTTGCTATTATTTTAACGTCCGATCTTGCCTTACCCACGCTAGACTATTTATGTGGTTAGGAGAGAGGACAGCAAGGGCCACTGGCAGTCTGGACTTGCAGAGGAGTCACCGCGGTAGCCATTTCTTCTCAAAGAAGAGCCTCCTCTCTGGGGAAGCTGACTTTGACTTTGCTCCCTAACCTCCAGAAGGACTAGACACAGCGGAGTAAGAGCAGGTGGAAGTTGCAGGGGAAAAGCACCGTGACATTGCAAACATCAAGGTTATTCCTCAAACCAGTGGTCAGGAAGTAACTCTATATAACTCTATAGAGTAAAATAAGTAAATAATAAGTAAAGTTAATAAGTAAAATAAAAATTTCAAGTCGGTATCCTATTCAAATGTATTTATGGCACTGGAAATAAAACTCACCTGATAGGAGACTAGTTATGGTAATCACATGCATTTTTTTGCCTGCTAAGCAAGAACAAATACATTGATTCTTTGTTTCTGTGCTTCCTGTGTAAATAAATCATGAAATGCACATTTTCATGCTATATATTGCTGCTTCAGAGCTCCATTTCTGCATGGGGAAAAACATTCATAAAAAAAATTGTGATAAATTATGCATAAACCATGGATTTGAATTGGGACCACTAATTGGTTTATTTAATATATTTAGTTTTATAAAGGTCAATTTAAGACTACTAAAGACCTTTTTAAGACCAAGTAACAAAAATTTGAGGAATAAATTAAAGGGAACGCAATAAGTCAAAATGTTAACCTAAATGCCTATAGGGAGCACACAATGAGTTCCAATCAATCTCTATTACCTTTTAATGACCTTTACAGAAAGAAAAAAGGAGAAAAAATAGCTAGACCAGTAGAATATGGAAATAACTTTTACTGTAACTTCTGTCACACTGCAAAGAAATCACGCTGTTTTTCTTCAGTATTTTGTCATTTTCCAGATACATTTCATGAAACATTTACTTGAGAAGCAATGTGACATAAGATAAGAAGTCATGTTTTTTTTCCCTGTGAAACTGATCAAAATGAAGATAGTTTATTATTAAAATAAGTACAGTGGGCTCAGAAATATAACTTAGTTCAAACAGGAAAAAAAAAAATAATTCAAGAATTCATTCCTGTAAATGTATCCTGATTTAAGCATGTTTATTAGTATTGGAAAACAAAAACACTGAGGAAGATATTCATTTTTTGCAATGCATGCAACATTTATTGCCATGACTTTATGAATTTAAGATTTTCTGCTCTGATTTAGAGTGAATTGTTGAAGAGTGAATTAAGGCTTTTTAAGACCTGCAGAAACCTTGCTTTCATTGCATAAACAAAAAACATTCTTCATTTTTCTGTAATCTATCCCTTTATTTCTCTCGAAAAGTAATCAGATTATGTGATCTACATTACATGTACCACATTTGCCACCAACCACAGAACATTTTGTGCCTTTAACAAACTACATTTATATGAGCAGATACACTGGTTTTATGCTGAAAACCACATTAGGAGCCTTACTGACCAGAATGTCATTTCTGTATCAGCTTTTTTTGTGAGATTAGTTTGAACGCGGATGAAAGTGAGTCTTAATCGGCTCTCATATAACACATTGTAATACTGCACAGCCAAAGTCTTCCCCTGCTAGTCTGCACAGAAGAACCTGTGTGGCACTGCACTGATCTCAGAACTGCTCAGTGTAACCCACTGCATCTAAACAGAGTTACCACACAGGAACTGTGTGCACGTGCACGCGTGTACGTCCACGCACTCCAGAAGAATACGGAACAGAGCTGATGGCCAACGGTGAAGACCGAGGCATGTTCCCAACTGCTGGATGAAAAGAGAAAGTTCATGTGTTGACACACATACACATACAGACACACGCACACAGCTGCTGTGGAGGATGCTGGTGGTATGCTGAAGCAGAACTTCACGTGTGAGTGTGCCTGTGTGAGTGTGTGTGTGAGAGAGAGGGAGAGAGAGAGCAGCAGCAGCAGCAGCAGTTGCTCTGATGAGGATGTGCCGTGCAGCAGTTCTCCCTCAGTTAGCCGGCTATGGTGATCTGGTGCAGACGGTGCAACACGCAGACAGATGTTTCCTTCATTGAGTCGTTGTGCACCACCAAACAGGGCGCTGTAAAACAATGTGTGTGTGCAGGAGCTTGTATGTGTTTTCTATATGCTTGTCTTGCATCAAGTTATCAAATCAGCAGTACAGGGCCACCCAGACACCCTCATGGGATTGCACAAGTCAGTATTGTCCTGTCAAAACCCCACATGCCACCCAACCATTAAATTAGTAAAGTAAATGTTTGATAGCGAAGGGTTTTTGATTGGATCAATATGTTTCCATCACCAAGTTTTTATGCGCATTTTAAAGCATCGCATCAGAAACAAGTGACGGAAATGGCAACGTTCTGAAAATAATCAACAAAAAACTTTTTACGCTTGCTTCAGTTGGTTTTTGGAAATGCATTTGCCGAATAAATTCCTTCACGCGCTTCAAAAAATGTGACTCTGCGCTATGGGACGGCATAACCTGACTAGCACACAGATCTTGTTGCACAGCATCTGAAATGTTGTTATAGTCATTCTTAAATGCCCGAGCAAAGTCTGTCATTGAAGTATTTCTGTTGAATTGCCTCCCAGGACAAGCAAACAGCAGGCATCCACCTCCGAAAGCAATTGTGTTTCGTCTGCTCGCTCTGAGGCGCAAGTCATTAAATATATATGAATATTATTATATTCAGTGGCTTCTCCTACTTTTCTTAGTGATATTTTGTGCCATTTTATCAGGAAGTGACAATTTTGTTCTCTTTGACTCGTTGGATGGAAACGGTGCTTATTCGCAAATGTTTTATGCGATATTCCAATTTTGCGCATAAGTTAAATTTGCAACTTTGGTTGAAAATCCAGCTGATGATAGGGAAGAGGAGACAAAAAATTGCATCATGGCAGTATTTAAATGACTTTGATTCAAACATGCTGTTGTTGAATACATGAGAAGGAAAAACAATGGCTTAACAATGCACTAACAATGTTTTTAAAGAAGAAAAGTCTACGAAAAATATTATTTTTACATATAACAGTCATAATCAACAATCTGCGAGCTTGCAGCAGGTGAGTGAATGAACGCCAGTAAACTGAAGCGCATCCTGTATGAAATTATTTACATATGTACACAACATAAATGTAATTTTGTGTAACTTCTATCCACAGAAAATTATGGACAAGGACCGTTTTCATATGTTGCTTTTGTAAAATGTTGATACATGTTTAAATTTATATGTAAAATGTT
This sequence comes from Tor tambroides, assembly GCA_021397915.2. NCBI lineage: Eukaryota > Metazoa > Chordata > Actinopteri > Cypriniformes > Cyprinidae > Tor > Tor tambroides. The sequence continues at coordinate 15,539 of JAFVLL020029881.1, forward strand.
TGAATGTTTGGTTTCATTTTGCACTTTCGTTGGAACTAGATCAGTATAGATACCATTTTAGAGTTAAACCGAATAAAATGAATGAATACGAACGAAATGCTGACTAATGTTAAAAACTGTAAAAAATGAAACATAAGACACTGTAATTGTTGTAATAAAATGACTAATATATGTTTTAAGCAATTCTGAAAACCAAAAGATGTTGGAACACATTTGTGCCAAACAAAAGATCACTTTGCTTTGCACACTAACGAGTGTTGCTAATTACACTGTACGTTATGCATTCTTGGGGTCTTGCAATGGCCACTGCAGGTGCACGTCCTTGAACTCCTTGAGCTGGTTCAACATTTTGGCAAAAAAATCATTTAAACAGGATGTTGCAATAATATCAGAGTTTATTACCTGGGTAAATCTTGTGGAACACTTGGAAACTTTCAACCAAGAAAAAAATGCAGCTGGATCTCAAAATATACCATATACCATCTTAAACCCTTAAACCCTGTAGGGAAATCATGCCAAACCTATGAAGAACCTGGCGTTTTCTCTAGCGTATTTAATGGAAGAGGAAGTGATACAGGCTGGCCTCCAAATCTGACATTTAAAACAGTACCAGCAATGACACACAATCTAATGAGACAGATGGGTCCAATAAGCAGGAGATTGGGTGGCATGTCTGAACCGCAGGGAGAACTGACCGCAAGGAAAGACGTTCCAGGAGAACGTGTAGTCGGGGTGGAGAGGGGTTTTAGAAACTGTAGCTCCAGCGCAGAGCTCAGCTGCAGGCGGCAGCTGCACAGACCCGATCCCAGGAACTGAAAAGAGTGCAAGTGCAAATGTTCATGTCAAAAGTGTCAAGTCATTCTCACCAGAGGTTTCTCTTTCAAATGACACACATGCACCAACACACACATTCACTCATGCACCCATACACACACACACACACCGTTCTACTAGAAAACTAGCTTTATAAATATTAACAGAGACATTTATACTCAAAATTCACCAAAAAATAATGTGTAACTGATACGTTTATTCCCTACATAAACTGCTGTTTTGCTTCGCTTTAAAACTGTAGCTTGTCACACTATAACCACTACTTGTTGGACAAAAAGCTACTTTTAGTGAGCGACTCCTCAACACTGTCTTTAAGCAAAGACACACAACTTCAGCATTCTAACGTTAACTCTTGGATTGGCAGATTAAAGTGGCACCATCTTTAGTACAATCCAAACAAGTGACTCCAGTCCAAGCAAGAGTTTATACTGTTCTCATTGGCATCCACACAGAGGAACTGGCAAAGCGCTTTAAGCCATATGTTCCACTGTTCATAATTACCTCTGTGTCTATACTGAATTTATTTCATAAGGTTACAGACAAACTCCGTTTCAGGATTTACAGAGAATTATTGTATAAGAAAAGAGGCAAGAGTAAATGAAAGGAGGTTTGGTAATGAATGGGATTTATAAATAGCATGGAAACCCCTCATGAGAGCATTTACAGGAATTCAACCGTAATTCAGGTTTCAGTGGTTCAGCATGTTTAAGTATCAGATCATTTGTGATACTGAGAATCTTCACTGCTGTTGCTATTGGTACGATGGTTGGTCAAGGTCTAGGTCAGAGTCTAAAGGTCAAAGAGTTAAAAAAAAAAAAAAAAAAAAAAAAGAAGGAAAAAAAGGAAATAGTTTCCTTACAAGTCAGATAAATACACAAAATAGTTGTGTAAAAAAAAAAAAAAATCTAACGTCTGAAGTTCTAAAGTCTAACTTTATAGGTTAAAAAATAGATGAGTAAATAAATGCAGAAAAATAATAATAATAAACAATTTAAAAAACAAAATATCAAAACATACATAAGTATAAAATCAAAATGATAAGAATATTGTCTTTAAATATAAAAATAAGTGAGTACATCCAGTACAGCTAAGAAAAATAGCAAACTATTTCAATAAATAAATTCAAAATTATAAATAAATTCTGGTTTTAAATATTTAAAAAATGAGTCAATATATTCTGTATGCCTGAACTGTAAACGTATGCAAGCACTGAGCCTAAGCCAAGTCAAACATATCTAGCATTTTCTGAAAGTGCAAGACATCTACTGTTGAAGGAGGTATTAAAAGGCTGCAACATCTGAATCTAAACTACCACAACAAACAAAATATTTGCAGACCTGAGGTTCACAGCTCGTGCAAAGGAACAACTCAAAGAGCCATTGTCAGCAACACCCGCTCCTGGTAAGACGTGTCCCTATACACACACACATGCATTATCACTTTACTGAAATAATGAGCCCTTAACCCATTTAGGCCTAAAACGCCTTAAACGTCATAAAGGTAAACACACACAGATGTGTGATCAGGTTTTAATGGGTTAAAACAACACCCACCTCCGTGCTGTTACATGAAACTATGCGTATTTAGATACTTGTGGGAAATGTAGAAAAACTCAAAATGAAGCCAGCATGATAGGATACAGTGAAATTATTTGATGCCAGGCACAAACAACAAGAACGTAAACACAACGGACAAACAAAACTGAAATGAACTGCAGCGAACAAGTGTCAAATCATGAAGAGCCTATCATTCTCCATGTTCACTGATTAGAATAAGTCATCATTTCACTTTTTTAGGAACTGACATTTGAGTTAAAGCCTTTGTAACCACAGAAACACATTTACTTTAAGGTCAACATCCTATAGGTATTAGCGGGTATGTTGGTATTTCTTGCCACAAAACTTCATCACATTACCAGCGTCTATTTCCTGGTTCATAGCAGACAGCTTCCTCTCTGCCCTTAAATGAACCTGAACCATTCAACCCTTGATGGGTGACAAAAAACAGCCAAATTCTTAGACAAACCGCTGTCTTATGTCATTAAAAGGACATTTTTAATAAAGAGTTGCTTGAAAAATCAGATACAGAAGCTATAGAAGCTGCAGCGTCAGCAAAACCTTTAACCAGCACTTACTTGAAGCTTTGGCCAATGTGAAATCCATGGCCACCTGCAAACCAAACAAACAGAGAAACAAACAGTGATTACAGCGTTCTGTACGACTTCTTTCACAATCTAAACATGCTTCTGATGTTCTCGGCTGGGGCGCATGGGGCTTCACGGTTTGGTTATGGCACTGAACTGTTACAGCCCAATGGACCGTAGTGAACGTATCTTCTTTTTTTGTGGAAAATCCATGTCCTCCTCGTACTGAAATTGGTGGAATTCCCCTAATGGTGGCCAGTTTCAGAGGAGAGAAACCCCACACTTTCAGACCAGATTGATTTTGTTACTCTTAAGACTTTGGAAAGTGGAAAAACTGAAAAAAAGTTTCAGCACGGTTGAGAAATGTACTTCTGTATGAATTCAACACTGTGAATAAATAAAAGACATGGAAAAAGTGTAGGTTGTTAGAGTACAAGAGTGACTCAAAACATCAACCATCAAACCATCCCCAAAAGCTTTAGACTTCATGCCGCCACATTTTACTTGAGAGATGCACATTTTTAATTCTTTTTGTTTTCAAAAAACAAAATGCATTTGAACCCTGAGCTGAAAATCCCTGAAAACAGAATCTGTTTTATCACTGAATACATGGAAGGAGCCATACAATAAAGACAAAGTGCAAATTCAGTTCAAATTCAGTTGCGCGACTTTAGCACAAAAACTTGCATCATAGACCCTGTTTATACAAGGTATTCAACTCAATTTTCAATGATACGATTACGACAGCCGAGATAAATTGATATGTACAACTGCTACCATTATTTATACTGCTGACTGTTATTTTCTTTTAAAGTTTTATACAAATTTCCCAATTCGATTCAATTTCTATTCACAAGATTGCGATTCATTTTGATTCGATTGCGATTTCGATTTGATTCAATATCAATTATTTTGGATATACATCAGGTAAAGTAGATGGGAAATTTTCTACAATTCAACGTGCTACAATGTTCCGTTCACTAACTGAAAACAGGCTAGACTAATCGATTCTTGGGATTTAAGGATTTAAGATATTGTTTCATAAAAATGAGAATTGATTAAAATCGAGAAATCGATGTATTTTACCCAGTCCTAGTAAGCTTGAATGAACATTGAGAGAATGTTAATAAAATGTTCATTTAAAGTTATCTGGTCTTTAAAAACGTTCTCAAAATGCTAGCACAAAAACATTATTTCTACATCTTTCAGAGAACATTCAAAAGTAATGTTCTCATAATGATTGCTGAAATATACTGTTCCCTTAACGGTTTCTCTAATGTTTGCATAACCAAGAAAAAATGTTACGAGAACATTCCTGAAATCATTAGCCAAATGTTTTAGAACATATTTTTGTTCACTGGGTTCAGCACATTGGTTGATTGACAGGTGAGTGGTGCTGTCTGGGACTCATCAAGACTGATTAGTCCAGCTCATCTGGGAAGAATGGAGAGAAAATGGGCAAGAAAGAGCAAATACGAGAGTCCCAGCACACAAGGAGGAAATAAGGGGCGAGGGGGAACTGGTCGCATCCCTAAAGCTACTGAGATGTGAAGTTGTCAAAACACATATTTCAATGTGAACAAAGTGAGCAAGGAGTACGCATACAAAAGTGTGTGAATGGGCAGATCCCAGGCTTCAGACTCTCAGGAAACTCAGGAGATAAATGATGTGAGACTAAAGTTCTTCCATTGTTCCTTTTGCATTTAGAAGCAGCGCTATTATCGGCCAAAAAATGTCTTTGAAACTTGAGTACTTAGTGTGTATGTGCCATTGAATCATGCTTCTAGGGAGCTTTCAATGAAACCACCTGATTTGATAGTGAAAAGACAGATGAAGACAATTTCCTTTTTCATTTATACATAACACAGGTGGTCAATTGTGAAAAGAGAATTGTTATTGATTAAATGAATGTACTGAATCAAATTCAGGTGCTAATGTGGTTGGAAAAAAAACTCCATAAGTTTTGTTTTGGATGTTACCAGTCGACAGCATTTTGTGGCATAGTTTGGACTTATCCCTAGTTTTCTTTAATAAAAATACACTGTAATACATATTATTTTAATAATACATTAATATTTTACATACACTGTAATAAATATATATATATATATATATATATATATATATTTTTAAATTATTACAATTTTTACAAGAAATACCTTTTCAGTCTTTCTGCTTCAATTTTTACAATTTTAAAAAAAATGTAATTGGAATTTCTGAGTGTTTTTTTTTTATTCTAAGGCACTTACATTGGAAGTAGTGAAGCTTATAATTTTGTAAAAACACATTAATTCTTCTGTTAAAATCTGAGTATTATTTTAGCTGTAAAGCTCTTTTAGTTATTTTTTAGTCATTTTGGTGGTTATGGTGTTATTGCAGCAAAGTTGTAATATTGGAAAGTTATTTTAGAAAAGGTTAGTAAGCAATTTTATTACACTAAAATCATGCTAACGCAACAGCGAGTATTTTAACATTTACATATTGGCTATTCACTTGCATTGTAAGTGCTTCACTGTAACCCAAACTGTTGCTTTTTTAAAGTAAAAGGGGGGACAAGTGGAAAATAATTTTTTGTGGTAATCAACATTATGCCACAAATGTTGTCAGTTAAGCTTAACTACTACAGAACCCTGGGATATACCTTCAACTAGCTGAACCAGCAAGCCTCCTTAGATCGACCATTTCAAGCATGTTAACTGACACAAACGGTACTGTCCCCTGTCAGTCGTACAGAAGCGTATATGTGGTTTGTGTTACTTGTAGCACCACCGTAGGTGTGGCATATGTGCGTGTTTCTGCCTGAGTGCTGACTTAGCGCTGAAATATCCGTACCCTCCTGTTGCAGCAGATTACATGACTTATAGGGTTCCCACAGTCTGCACCACAAGAGATGTCTTTGACCTTCTGATAGATTTGAATGTTACTCTTTCAGTGTTAACGAAGCTTATGAGACAATGCATGATGTGTCTTATTCCTTGCTACGCCGCTGTGGTGTGATGTGCATACGTGTGTGTGCGACTGCTGACTCATGCTTTTTGCTTGAGAAAAGCAACATCTAGTTGCGGCAGCAAAGGATGTGACTGGAGGTTCTTGCGCAGCAAATTTGGTCATCAACAAATGCTGTGTTCTGGTTAATGATGGGAATCAATTCTTGGTTTGATTCCAACTGCGCTTAATGATTCTGGTTCAATATTAATTCTTTGAAGAAGCAATCATTTGTCTTGAATGATTCAAACTATCAAAAAAATTAAAAACAACAACAACAACAACAACAACAATAATGTTAATAATAATAAAATGGCATGCATGTATATATATATATATATATATATATATATATATATATACATATACATATACATATACACACACACACACACATACATACATACATACACACACAACACTCATTTATATAGTTAATATATAATTATATTATAGAACTTATTTTTAAGTAATATGATAAAAAGAAAAATGACTAAATTAATAGTATTATTAAAATCACAAATGTTACGTTATACTATATTAAATATTATATGAATACTATTCTAAAAATTTGTAAAATTACTCAATTGTCATATAAACAACCTGTCAGTAAACAGTTACTCATTGAAAGTGGATACAACAAAAGTAATAACTTCACTTTTAAATGATTCAGAAGAGTCTTTGTGTCTAATTGATTCAAGATTTTCCAGATTTAATTTGTTTGTCAGTTTGACTGCACTGGTCGCACTGCATGTTTGATGCACCAGAATTAGCGGAAGAAAGCAGATGTTCAGGGAGCGTTAACGGAACTGAACATCATGAAAATCATTTGGTTTCAGTTTTTAGAAGACAAAACAAAACAAAAAATGGAACTGATTCTTTTTCATTACCAATTCTTTACTGCCAACCATAATTTTGGGAGCCCAAGATACTCAATATTTTTCTTAACTAGTTTGACCAACTCCAAATTATTACTGATACAGCATAGACCAGCCTGGAACTTCATGTTGGTCCAACTTGGTCTTTTTAGCAGGGTCGTCAATCACGAGGGGAAACTTGACAAAAAGTCATTGCTCCTTTATCATGTTCTTCTCCGAACCTTTCATCTTAATACTGTCTTTCTTTCCATCTGAAAAGAAAAAAGAGCTTTAACATCATGATCGGAATGTCGCTCTTTGTTTTGCGGGTGTGGTTAGAGCCGTTCACAAGTGTCATCCAGGTGGGCGTCAAAAGCGAGAGCTGGCATCAAGTCCAAACGCACCTCTTCAATGCCTCCGATCTCCCTTTTTAAACAAACGGCTTTGATATATGTGTGGACAAAAAAAAAGCTGAGTAAACAACAAGTGTGCAATACTGGAAGGACAGACAACGTCTTTGGTCTGTTCCCACTTCGCCAGCGGGATGGTTTACCTTCCCATTTAGTGAGTACATTGAGGATTAACCCAGAATCACTTCCTCTCAGTGTCTTTGTCCGTGTCTCTGTTTGTATCCTGGGAGGACTTCAGAGCCATGTTTGTTCACAGCTGACAGTGTCACGCAGATGTTTCTTTGGCGGCGGCGCACGCTGGGCTTGCATTGATAGAACTGTTTCACCTTGTCAAGGGGATGAAAAAGAGGGAGAGACACGGACTGAGACTGAATAGTCCATGAAAAGACATTCCTCTGCAGTTTTGTGGGGTTTCTTAAGAACTGAAAAACACTGGATACAGAGAGGGGCGTCATACACCTTTTTTGGAGCTCGGTGACCAGGCGAGATAAGACATGGCCAAAGAAAATAAAAGCACTTTTCAAGTGTAAGTTTAAAAAGTTAGTTAGTCTAGACAAGGAGCGAATTCTCAGTGAATACATATTTTTCACATCAATTTTTGACAAGATTTTTTGTTGCACAGCTACTCTAGCTGAAATACCATTTTAGTGATTTGATTTTTATTTATTTCAAATGTATTTACAAAAAAAAAAAAACATTTGTATTTGTTGCCCTCAGATAATTTGTATAGATGCCTGTTTCCACCACAGAATTAAAAAAAGAAAAAGAAAATGGTAAATGCAACTTTTTATCTCACAAAATTCTTTCAAAATTTCTCACAATTTAGAGCCAGAATTTGAAGATCTGAACTCACAGTTCACAGTATTCTGACTTACTTTCTCACAATTCCGAGTTAACATCTCGTAATTCTGAATTTACATTGCGCACTTCTGAGTTTATATCTCTTAATTCTCACTTTTCTTCTCAGAATTCTGAATTTATATCGTGCAAGTATGTGTTTTTTCATGGAATAAAAGATAAAAAGATAGTTGTGACTTCTGAGTTTATGTCTGACCAATTCTGATCTTTTTTCTCAGAATTCAAATTTCAATCTCAAAATTCTGCATTTATACTTTGCGATTGTGCATTTATATCTCACAGTTCTGAATTTAAAACTCATAATTGTGAAAAAGGTCTGAATTGTGATACAAAAACTCAGAATTAGACAGAAAATTTGAATTATGATATTAAGTTGCAGTTACCTTTTTTCATTTTTTTGAAACAAGCTTCCATAAATTTGAGTTTGAGATCCCTATTAAAAATGCTGATCAGTGGAAGATGAGACTCAATTGGAGAGACATAGTTTAGACTTGCAAATGGATGATTTCTGTCATATTTCTTTTTTAGACAAACAGTTTTTTAAACTATAATAACGCTTAACTTATCAACATTAACTTTTCACATTTAGAATCTAGGTACAGTAGCTGAAGTCTATGAAAGAATGCTCACATTTCTGGAAACACACACACACCTTTGCAGCATCCATGCTGACTATCCAAATAAGGTAAAAGGATGTGCGTGTAGAATCCATATCAGTTCTTTGTCCTTGAGAGCACATGAAGGCATGAATACTTTCTGTTTCTATTTCTACTGAAGTCCAACCTGTAACGTTTGCAACAATCAGGTGTGAAAAACTAGAAAAAAAATTGTAAGTTCTGTGATCAGTCATGCTTTAAGTGCTTTAAACATACAAGTTACAAAAACCAGGTGAGCAGCCCAATCAGGGGGGAGTGCATTCTTGCCGTCTCCTCATTCAGAGCTAACACAACAAGTGCCTTTGTGGCCCCCCTCACCGCCTGCTCTGTTTAAGAAGGCTTAGTGGGACATAGACCATGCACTTTTGTGTTACAAAGCACTGGTTCCTCTTCACCTACCAGCAATGACAGCCAGGTTCAGGTTGTAAAAATGACCAGGCAGGTCTGGGCAGGTCCTCTCTAGTGGAATCTGGACCCAGCACGTGAAGGTGTACAAGAAAACCAAACTAGGGTGGAGAGAAAAAGCTGGATACTAGATATATGAAATGTAGATATGAGTACCTAGCTCTACATTATCAACTATTTCTCAGGAACTGCATACCGCAAACTGCATCCATCATATTGGGAAGGTCAAGATCCACTGTAAACACATGTAAATGAACCAGTGGATGTTAGACAGCTCTGCATGTTGCAGATAAAATTCCAATTAAAAAATAAATTAATTAATTTAAAAAATGGTAAAATGTTTCCAACGATGAATAATGGGGGTAGTAATCGTAAATGACACAAGTTGGATATAAATCATATAATACAACTACAGCTACTACAAATATTTGTATATATATATATGCACATATACACACATACACATACATACATATATGCTCACGAAGGCTACAAAAATAGTGTAAAAACAGTAATATTACAATTACTACAGCTATTTGTAATATAATATTGTAATATTTGTTTAGTTCTTTATTATTTATTTAAATTTATAACAGCTGAAGTTTCATATATATATATATATATATATATATATATATATTTTTTTTTTTTTTTTTTTTTTT
>JAFVLL020029882.1:0-14254 GCA_021397915.2 Tor tambroides
CCCTTACCACGGGCAACGTCTTCAGCCCTCATCCCCGTCTCTCACAAAGGGACATCATTAACACGGGACAATGGAGCCTTCCAACAAATCACCATCATCAGCCAGACACTCATCCTCCCAGAAATACACACTGTACCCTCGTTAAAAATGGGGGGAAATGTCCTGGAATATTCAGATTAGAGGAAGATTCCCGTAATGTGATTTATGATGCTATCAATCACCATGCAAAAGTGCCTTTCAGACACTCATTGCTGTTTTCAACAGGGTCGTAAGTTGTAGTTCACTTGGGTAGAGGTGCACACTACGTGCCTCTTACACCATTCAATAACTATTTAAAGGGATTGTTCAGCCAAAAATAAAATTTCTGTCATCATTTACTCACCCTCAAATTGTTCCAAACCTGTATGAGTTTCTTTCAGCTGCTGAAGATAAAAGAAGATATTTTTGAAGACTGTTGGTAACCAAACCATTTTTTTCATACTATGGAAGTCCATAGCTAATGTCCACTGTTTGGTTAACAGCATTCTTCAAAATATCTTCTTTTGTGCTCAGCAGAAACAGGAAACTCATACAGGTTTGGAACAGCTTGAGGGTGAGTAAATGACAGAAATTTCATTTTTGGGTGAACTCTCCCTTTGAGGTCATGTATGCATTTGGTAGACGCTTGTTTCTCAAAGCGACTAAAGTTGCATTCAGATTACACTTTTTCGCAGTTCTTACTTTCCCTGGGAATCAAACCCATGACCTTGGCATCATCTACTGTTTGAGTTACAATAAAATGTGCTTGTTTATTAGGTGAAGATCATAAACCAGTAGATTATAATGCACAAATGAATGTCTAAATGAATACTTTTCAATTACAGTCAGTTTCCTTTTGTCCTGACACCCAGCTCTTTAAACTAATGCCAAAATTGTGATCTGGCATTTTTTTTATATGTATATCTTTCATAGATGACTCTCTGCTTCATAGAGGAAAGAAGCAGAGCTGTGGTCCATTTCAACAAACAGCACAGTGGAGCTGAACAGACAGCAAAATTGCACTGTGTGTGGATGAGGTTGGATTAGGGCTTCATTTTGGTCACCCCTGGGATCCAATCCACCAGCTCGCCACGATCCCCTCAGGGGCCCAGCGTATCAGTGCCGATGATCCTATGTCAGATGGTGATGGGGTCTGATGTGCACAGGGGTATAGAAGCTCCTCCGATGGGTCTATTGGTTTCTTCAGTGGCCTGTTAGCAATGGCACCCTGAAGAACCACTTCAGTTTAGACTCTGAATCAGAATTCCGGTAAATTGACATCAGATTTCAAACACCTAGATATAGCTGAATATTAGCTTTGATATTGCCCTTAATTTGTCTGCCTCCCATTATTCATCTAAATCTATAAATTGAAGTTATGTAAGAACCATGATGAGAACCATAGATTCCTTATGTATTTATTTATTCATTTCTATCTATTTATTAATTATAAATTGTATATATTACATAAAATATTATTATATAAATTTTAATTTATATAATATAAAGTTATTTTTTATATTTTTATGTGTATATATATATATACACACACACATTTATACATTTATTCAAAATAGAAATCTTTTCTAACAATATAAGTGTTTACTATCACTTTTTTTTAACACATCCTTACTGAATAAAAGTTTTTTTTTCAAAAGAAGAAAGAAAAAATTACAAAAGATTTCTATTTTAAATAAATGCTGGTTTTTTTTGTTTTTTTTACTTTTTGTTCATCAAAAAAAAAATACAGAAAAAAGTATCACAGATTCCAAAAAATATATAAAAAATCAAGCAGCACAACTGTTTCCAATATTGATAATAAATCAGCATAGTAAAATGATTTCTGAAGAATCATGTGACACTCAATACTGAAGTGATGATGCTGAAAATTCAGCTTTGCATCACAGGAATAAATTGTATTTTAAAACATATTAAAATAGAAAACTTTTATTTTAAATTGCAATAATATTTCACAATACTACTGTTTTTTCTGTGTGTTTGATCAAATAAATGTAGCATTGATGATCATAAGAAACCTCTCTAAAAAACATCTTACTAATTGGCAAATTTAATTTAAATGAGAAAAATATCTGTGTATTTCATATCTGGGTGTTTCTAATGGGCACAACATATGATACTTCCATGTCGGGTGAACATCGTCAACAAACACCAATGCTAAATCAGTATCTTGGGATAAATCGAATGTTTGCGTTTTTGTAAGGGTGCAAATATTTTTCAACACAGCGCTGTCTGCGGTTGAATCAGTTCTCTCCAGACACGCTTTATCAAAGTCATGCCATTTACTAAATGCTCAAAAGATGAAGAAATTGAGAGACCACTGGGGAGGGATGTTTATGGCAGTGAGGCGAGAAATCAAAGCAAGGACACAGCACATGGGAGATGCGAGAGGTGCTGAGACGGGGTGGGAGGAAGGACGATCGGTCGATGAGGAGGAGATAGAGAAAGAGGAAGGCTGAACGATGAGATAGAACAGAGGCCCATGGGAAACAGGAAGGACATCGGAGTGCACGCACGCTAGCAGAAACACTGTAAACAAACTCGTCGGGGCCACGGGGTCCTCCAGAAATGCTCCCTGTTTACTCACGAATCCTCTTGTTGAAGGAACGATTCATCGTCAAATGAAAGGCAGCAAATATTTACAGAACCCCGCTCAGCCGATGCTGTGGTGTTGTGTGAAATCATGAAAGGACCCTTTGATTTCTGTATTCCCTTGGCCATTGATGATAGGGATTAAACAGACAGATGGTTAGGTAAGTAATGACTAGACAGGGAGTGTAAGGGGAGGGGCCTAATCTAAGAGGTGGGGCCAGGGGGTTGGAGGGTGGGGTCAAACACTAGACTGTACAATTGCACAGAATTTCACCATGACAAAGAAGATTATAATTTCACAGTTATGAAAAATGATAATTTGGCACAGCACAGGACAGTCGACTTTAAGAAACATTTGAACCTTCTGACACATACTGAGGTCAAGGGGTTTGATCATTAGTGCAGTAATTGGCTTTTTTGCTCTTCAGAAATGTGGCATTAGGTTTTAAAAATAGCTGAAGTAAATCATGGTAAACTAGATATCAGTATCAGGATTTTGAACTTCAAAATGATCAGAAAAAAATTCAAGTAACTTTATAGTTGTGTAAACGTTTATTAGATTCACTACCGTTCAAATATTTGAGGTCAGTATGATTTTTAATATTTGTGAAAGAAGTCTCTTATGCTCGCCAAGGTTGCATTTATTTGATCAAATGTACAATAATATTGTGAAATATTTTTACAATTTAATATAACTGTTTTCTATTTTAATATATTTTAAAATATAATTTATTCCAGTGATGCAAAGCTGAATTTTCAGTGTCACGTGATCCTTCAGAAACCATATTCTTATTATTATCAGTGTTGAAAACTGTTGTGATGCTTAATATTTTTGTGGAAACCATAAAAACTAAGTCTTTGAAAAAAATAGAAAGGTCAAAAGAACAGCATTTATTTGAAAAAGAAATCTTTTGTTACATTATAAATGACTTTACCATTACTTTTGATCAATTTAATGCATCCTTGCTAAATAGAAGTATTGATTTAAAAATATTGATTTCCTGGTAGAGAACTAGACAATAAATAGACAAAGGTGAGTAACCTCTTTACTTATTGCAAACAATGAACAGAGCACATTTATATTATTATGCATATCTTCTATGACTCTATTGAGATGTTTTATGAGTGTGTTTTACACCAGACACTTGCTGACAGAGCTAATTGTGTTTTTTTTTTTACTCCTGCCCATGTCGTCTCAGAGTTGTTTGAACAGGGTCTTTTAACCCAAAAAGCACTCAATCAAGTTGCCTGCCTAAATCAGATCAAAAATGACTGAGTGTGTCTGGGAAATCCCTCTGGGACAAAGCTAGGGTTAGTCTCACATAGCCCAACTTTTGATTATAGAAATATGGATTACTTCACTTTGAATATTTATATGAAAATAAAATGATACAACTAAGGTTTTTTTTGTATGGAAATATGAAGAATGGAAATTTTTATTTTGCTTTACACTATTGCTAGAACATTCATGATTTTGTTTTTCCATACAATGAAATGACTTTCCATACAAGGAAAGTCAATAGGATCTAAAACAACATTGAAACCCATTGTTTTTCATTTATGTTCTGCAGACAAAGGAAAGTCATATAGGTTTGAAATAATATGAGGTTGAGTAAATAGTGCTAGAATTTTCACTTTGGGGGCGAACTATCCTTTTAAAGGGATAGTTCACCCAAAAATGAAAATTCTGTCATTAATTACTCACCCTCATGTCGTTCCAAACCTATAAGACCTTTGTTTATCTTCGGATCACAAATTAAGATATTTTTGGATGAAATCTGAGAGCTTTCTGACCCTGCATAGGAATGCACACGGATTCGTCATGGTACTGTCGTGAACAAGCATCAAAGACTGACACAGAGGAGAAGAAATTGTTATTTTTTGTTTTCTTTGCGCACAAAAAATATTCTCGTAGCTTCATAAAATTACAGTTGAATCACTAACGTCACATGGACTATTTTAACAATGTCCTTACTACCTTTCTGGGCCTTGAAAGTGTCAGTTGCATTGCTGTCTATGGAGGGTCAGAAAGCTCTCGGATTTCATCAAAAATATCTTAATTTGTGTTCTGAAGATGAACGAAGGTCTTATGGGTTTGGAACGACATGAGGGTGAGTAATTAATGACAGAATGTTCATTTTTGGGTGAACTATCCCTTTAACATTTGCTTTTGTGAGATGTGTCTGTTTATGGTTTCCTGCTCATTGTAAATGTGACGAGATATTGACAGTGACGGCTCTTGTTTGATCTGGCGGTGGAGATGACCTGTCTGAGAGATGTGTGTGTGTACTTGATTACAGGTGGGACTGGGGCACTGTGACCGCTCAGTAGGGCGGCCATGACCTTTGACACCTTCCCAGCAGGCCCTGACGCAAGCTCAATGTGTTCTTCAATAACGCGACAGGATGAAAAGACAGATCCGGCATTCTGGGCTGCCGGTGGACTTCCTCTCTGAAGCCAAACACAAGCTGTGGAAATTGCACAAGGGTTGCCTCAACGTGTCGGCTCCCCAAATATTAAATAGTTTGACTCGTAAGCCACAAGTTCACATTCTAACAGCATTCTGACAAAATTTATTCTGCAAAACACCTTTCAAAATTTGGGGTTGGAAAGATTTTTTCATTGTTTTTGAAAGGAGTGTCTTGGTTTCACCGAGGCTGCATTTTTTTTTAAAATAAAAAAATATAGTAAAAACAGTAATATTGTGAAATATTATTACAATTTAAAATAACTGTTTTCTACTTTAATATATTTTAAAATGTATTTATTCCTGTGATGCAAAGCTGAATTTTCAGCATTATCACTCCAGTCTTCAGTGTCACATGATCCTTCAACATGAATATTTTTTTGTGGAATCTTTTTTTAAGATTATTTGATCAACAAAGTTCAAAACAACAGCATTTATCTGAAATGATTTTTTTTGTAACATTGAAAATGTCTTTATTGTCCCTTTTGTTAATTTTAATGCATCCTTGCTATATATTAACACAAAAACAAACAAAAAACTATTAATAGCTACTATATAAAAACATGAAATATACAAAAATTCCAGCATAAATTATTTAATTATAAGCATTAAATTCTATTAAAAAACTGTGACAACTTGCCCCAACCTAACATGAAAAAAACCTTATAAACATGCACACACATCATGAGAGATATTCTATCCCTCAACTGTTATACATGTATTGTTTGTAAGTCTTTTAATTTTTATTATGTGTTTTGACAAGCTTTAGTGTATTACGCTGGGCAAGAGTGAATTTGTGTAGGTGCAGAGGGCTCCAAACTCAATAACCCAGCATAACAAATTTCCCCTGTTGGGCCTTTTCCCCTCCCCAGCTTCATCCAGAATATGATTTTATTTTAATAACAGTATGTCTGCTTCTCACCGTGTTATAAATCAGCAGATCATAGGACAGAAGTGGGGCTGAACACTCAACTCATCCCCTCCAGACACTTTCCCTTCCTCTGAACATCACCTGTGTTCCCACCAATAAAAGAGTAGCAAAAATCATCTCTCGCCTCAGACCTCACCCACCTCTAACTCTGCTTCTTTTGACTGATAAATGGCTTTCTTTTCCCCCTCTCAACTTTAATTGTATGCTCTTTTCATCTTAATGTGATGTTTGTTTCCTGTCGTTTATTAGGCGGTGACTGGGAGCTTCACAGCTATAATTTTCGATTCGGGGGGTTGTCAGAACTGAAGCAGGTGGAAGAACCGCTGGATCATCTGCCAGCTTTAGCATGGAGAGCAGAGGGTGAGGTTTCGTTCTGCTGTATTGTACTGTAATCGTCTCTGTCATTCTTGAAATCAAGGTAATTGCACTCTTTTTAATCTTTTTAAAATCAACATTTCAAAATGCACTTTTTAAATTTAAAATAAGACCAGGATCATGTACTTAAAGGAATAATTCACCCCAAAATTAATATTTGCTGGAAATGTACTCACTCTCAGGCCGTAGACTCGTGTAGATGAGTTTGTTTGTTCATTGGAACAGATTTGGAGAAATGTAGCATTACTTGCTCACCAAAGGATCCTTTGTAGTGAATGGGTGCCATCAGAATGAGAGTCCAAACAGCTGATAAAAACATCATAATAATCCACAAGCAATCCACACAACTCCAGTCCATCAATTAACATCTTGTGAAGTGAAAAACTGCGTGTTTGTAAGAAACAAATATATAATTAAGGCGTTTTAACTTTAAAATGTCACTTCTGGCCAAAATAGTCTATAATTCATAATAAAGCTTCCTCCATTGAAAAAGTCCATCTCCTTTTGTCCTCTCACATCAAAATCCAGCTGTTTTTGACTTGTAAACGGTGCTTGATCGGTGCATTTTTCTCTCCTGATTGAGACAAGGTGAATTTTTTTTCACTAGAGAAAGTATGTATAGAGTATCTTAGCAGGAAGTAGCAGTTTCAAGATAAAAACGTATTAATGATTAGTATTTGTTTCTCACAGACATGCAGATTTTCAATTCATGAGATGTTAAATGATGGACTGGAGTGGTATGGATTACTTGTGGATTATTGTGATGTTTTTATAAGATGTTTGGACTCTCATTCTGACGGCACCCATTCACTGCAGAGGACCCATTGGTGAGCAAGTGATGTAATGCTAAATTTCTTCAAATCAGTTTCAATGAAGAAACAAACTAATCTACACCTTGGGTGGCCTGAGGGTTAGTACATTTTTGCAAATTTCATTTTTGGGTGAACTATTCCTTTAATATATGTTCCTGGTTTTATTATGAATGATTCATTGGTGCACTTTCTTCCAAAGATAAAATGTTTGTCTGATCTTTTATCGGAATAGTAACTTGTTCTGCCACTGATGCAAGAATGCCGATAATACCTGTGTGATGCTGCCCTTGAAGTCCTGCTATCATTTCTTATGTGTACTCAGATTCACAAACATTTTATTTTTCAACCATCTGAGCCACAAATGACATCATGACAAAGCAAACTGGCTGATGACACACCAAAAAAACATGTTCCTGGCCTTTCACTATCGACCATCATGAGGTGCTATTTAATTATGATGAAATATTTGTGATTTATTTCTTGCTTGCAAAAAATATTTCATCCTTCGTTCCATATACAGTTACGGCTGCCAAGGGAGAAACAGCCTGAAGATTTTTCATGATTTTTCATTATCCATTTCTGATGGATGAAATCAAATCCCACCCTGCATTTTTTCTAATAGAATATACAATGGGATTACTTGAACATACATCAGTTTACGAAATCTAAAGTAAAATGGGTTGTGAATGTCATTTTTATATTAGAATTCACTAATTTTAAGATAACATACTAAATAATATGATTAAGTACATGTATCATTTTCATACACTTTTTTTGAATGATCTAGAGTCAATATCATATTGAAACAGTATTAATCATTTAAATGGCAAATCAGCGATTTTCCTTCCACTTTATAGGTCATTCCCATCCTCAGATTACAGTTGAACCAAATTATTAATCCACAGTTCCTGATCAATAGCAATGCATGCATGAGCGTCACAGCAAGAGGGCAATCTTTTCTGAATTTCCCTTCTGAACCCAACAGTCTAATTCTCCTCTAGATTAGCAGAGCTCTGATAAATTATGCTGTGTTATGGATACTTTCCTGGTCCTTCAAGGTTATATAACATTCAATATGCAGTAGAAGAGTGAGAGACAACTAAATTCAGGTCAGGACACAGCAGGACGCTTTCCTTTTCATGTTTGATCCAGAGGGGTCACTTCTGCAAACTCATTAAGACAGAAATGCAAATGATCTTCTCTTTCACGATATTTCTCTTTTTTGAAGAAAAAAAGGCAATTATTGTACCTACTTACTGTAAAAGAAAAATACTAGGCAAGAGCTGTGCCTTCAACAGCCAACGTACATAGTTTAGATGTTTATGTTAAATTATGATTTCTAACAGTAATGTCCAGCGATGATGCAATGCTCGGCTCTTAAATGATGTATAAGCACTGTACGTTTTCCTTTGAAGTCTCGCTGAAATGTGGGTAGTTGTACGTTCTTGTCCTTATGATCAGGTCAGATACTCTCATGTTAGGAAATACGGTGAATTGGACTTTTATTCTGATTATTGGTCGTAATATACTGTTTCAAGAGAAACATTGCTGGTTTGCCATACAAAGACAATTGACTAAATTGTATTAAAACTTGCATTTAAAACATTTCTATTTTATTTTATGCATATTTTATTTTTTTATTATTTTTTTTTTTTTTTAAATAAGCACAGTTCAAAAATACCTGTTTTGAGCTTTCTGGCAGCTTTGATGTATGATCTATTCATTTTTTTTTTTTTTTTAATTCAAAGCAGCAGTGCAATCATTTTATCAGTATATGATCTTATAGTCAATCTTTTGATTTCCCAATACTAATTCTAGCTTGTAATGCCTTTAAAAAATGAAATTGTCCTTTTATTTTCTGGTACTAAAACAATATTTATTTAAATACATTAAAAAATCTTGTCAGTGCAGACACATTTAATAATTGTCTGGAATCTGTTATTTTAAAATAATAAATGTTTTGATCTTGCTGGCTCAGAGCTATGGCATGCCTTGATGTACTTCATATGGAGCCTTACATTTAAATAACCATGCATTAAAATAAATCCACGCGGTTTACAATAACAACACATCTGTCCTGCTATGCATACATTTCATTTTAAACCTGAAAGGTTCGATTGTTATCCCAGGAGCCAGTCTCAGTGAGTGAATGTGCGCGTGCGAGTGTGTGTGTGTGTGTGTGTGTGTTTAAGGCTCAGTTTTCCGCTACACTCTGGAATGCGGCCAGTCCCGTCTCTCTCTTTCTCTCTCCCTCTCTCTCTCTCTTTTGAATCCACATTCGGGTTCCAAATCCAAAGCCTTTGATCTTTCTCGCTGTGTCTCCTTTACCCGGAAGAGAACCGTCGCTTTCCCTCTCAGCTGGGATGAAGGCGCGCGTGGAAATGTTGGCCCGTCTCCATCCTCACGCCATATATGGTCATACAAAGGCTGGGGATGAAAGAGGCCGCCGCCGCCAGATCAAAGGCAGCCACGGCTCCGCCCACTGACCCCACCTCCGCCTGCTTTATAAAGATCTGCCTCCTACTCCAAACTTATTCTCACGCAAGCCGCTGAAACACTTCCCAGTGTTTTTCTTCCCCCTTCTTGTTTTCTGATACACTGAGGGAGGGCTCCTTGAATTTATCTGGTTTTGTATATTTGAGTCTCGCGAGCAGATTTTGTAGCTGCTTATGTTTATGCTTTATTCATCGTAACAATTTTATAAAATCTGCTTAATATGATAATTTGACTAAAATGGTTCAATTAAAACTTGTGTTTTCATGTTTTCAATTAAATACTGCTGATAACACATATGGATTTTCTAAGTAACATAAGTACTTTGCGGGAGAAAATGTGTAATTGATTTTTATGTCATTGCCACTAGACATTTTCAAACAAATATGCCTCGTAAAATTTTTAAGGCAGTGTGCTTTATTTATGAAATATGCTTTATTTTTTTATTTTATTTATTTGAATGTTATTTTTTTCACAAGGTTACTCATATGCAATAAAAATAGTTCGTAACGTATAACATATTTTCGAGTTCAAATTTAACATCTAAGATCAAG
The DNA here is from genome assembly GCA_021397915.2 of Tor tambroides. Lineage (NCBI taxonomy): Eukaryota > Metazoa > Chordata > Actinopteri > Cypriniformes > Cyprinidae > Tor > Tor tambroides. The sequence continues at coordinate 10,261 of JAFVLL020029882.1, forward strand.
TGAAATTACATAAGCTATATACAAAAACGTGGTATATCAAACACTGGGTGATTAAACACTGTATGTTTTATAAATCAGCTCAGTTACATTAAACATTTAGATTTAGATTACCCTGAGAACAAAAGAAGCATTCGGGTCAACATCAAGTATTCATTAAATCGAGAAATATGCATGAACAAAATGGACTAATAAGATGACTAAGATGAAAACAACTTCCTAGATCTTTTCAAACGGAATCTCATCTTCTATTATACAGCTGCATTAAATACGATCCATGCATTTACATTTTACATCTTTGATGTCACCCTTTGCAACGTAATGCAGATCAATGATTAAGCTCGTAGGGTTTTTTTCTGTCGACATAACATTGGCATTTTAATATTTTTTGTTGTTGTTATTGTTCATTTCTGTTTTTATTCAAATGATTATTATGATAATTTAAAAACTGTGCCTCAAATTTTGATGTTCTAAAATTTGTCAGCTATTTTTTTACTATAGTAATTTATTAATTTACTACAGTGCTGCTGATAATAGAAAAAAGAGAAAAATGTACATTTTTTGTGGTAGTCAAATGTACTTGATCAAAAATAAATATTTCTTAACAATTATTACATTATATTATATTATATTATATTATATTATATTATATAACTGTGCCATCCACCATCATCATTCCCACCTTTCATTTTAATCAATTCAATTCAAAGATGGTAATTAAAACGTGGAAACAAAAATACAACTATACATAAAATCATATAAGGCCTATACAATTTTGTGCAATATTTGTGGTTCCACTGGAAGTACACTGGAAAGAGTTTCAGCTCTCCCAAATCTGGTCAGTCATGATATTTCTAATTTTTTTAAACAGTAAAGCTTGATTGGATATAATATGTCAAATTAAACAAAATAACCTGCTGATTTAGATGAAGCCGGTTCTGTTATTATATGTTCCCAAATCACTTCAGATGTGTCCTGTAAATCCTATATTTTACACAGATAATGTAAGATAGTGATTTCACTCGTGCAGCTCATTTCTAATTGGTTCAACTGACGGCGTTACGCCACTGTTTTCGTTTCCAAAATGAATCGGAGAACGGCACTGGTGTCTCCTACCTCCACATTTTACGCTCTCTGTCCATTTGTTGGAAGAAATGTATAAAATTCCCCTTTACTTTCCTCAGGAGTGTCAGTCAATGCAAGTGCGCGCGCGTGTGTGAGGTGTCAATCAAAGCGGCGGCTTCCCTTTCATCTCTATAGTCAGTCAGAGATCAGGGGGAGGAGTACAGCACTACACTCTCTCCAGCCCAACATTACTCTCAGTCTCTGCTGAGCTCATTTCTGAAGAGGGACACCTTTTTACCCAAGAAACCAAACGGGAATGACACACAGCATCTGAACTCCAGCACTTTTTTTTGAGTCGGGTTTTTTGAGCAGTCAAAACTGCCCTGCGTTCAACTTACACTTCTAACTTTTGTTTTTCAAAACACCACAGGAGTCGTACTTTAACTTTTAAAATACTCAGCGTCGCTATCTTGCGTTTCCCCTCTGGATTCTCGAGTGTTAAACACCGGTCGCCCGCTCTTGTTGCCGCAGACCAAACACTCACACGCGTGTTTGGAGTGCGCCAGCTGAAAGTATACGGGGTTTTCTGTCTAACGCGTTCGCTTTCCGGGCGTTTGTAGGGTGAGGAGGACTTTCAATCACCCGAGAAATGCCGCAGTTGTCAGGTGGAGGCGGCGGCGGGGATCCGGAGCTCTGCGCCACCGATGAAATGATCCCGTTCAAAGACGAGGGAGACCCGCAGAAGGAGCAGATCTTCGCGGAGATCAGCCACTCCGAGGAGGAGGGAGACTTAGCGGAGATCAAGTCATCTCTGGTCAACGAGACAGAAATCAGTCCCAACAGTAACAATCACGACGTGAGTACGCCTCAAACGCACGTGAAGGTCCTGTACAATCTCCGTCAAACTTCATGTGTCCAGTTGTTGGGAAGTTAGGGTTTGTTTTCAGAATGAAGAGTCATGTTGATATTTTAACCTCAGTTCTGAGAGTGTGTGGTTTAAATGGCAGAGCTACACGTGTTAAAGTCAACAAACTCATTTTTCCCCACAGATCTTATTTAAGCGAGAAAACGACTACGGTGATCATTATTTGCTTTAATCACCACAGAAATGATAGATTTTTATTTGTTCAAGATTTTTATTTATTCAACCAGTTAACATTTTTTTAAAACGCACAGTCGTTATTTAATTGTCAAAGAAGGCAGTGTTGATCAATATTTTTGTTTTTTACTGATCACAAACAAAAACATTGTCTTTTAAATAGATTTTTATTTGAAATTTGTATAAGATGATATTTATTCAGTTTAATCGACAATTCATGTTAAACAGTTATTAAAATAATGTAAAATTAATATTGCAGTGCTGATACCTCTACTACTAATAACGTTACATTTTATTGTTATTATTACTATGATTGTTGTAATTTTGAGATTTTTAATAATTGTTGAGCAAAGTCTGCCAGATAATAGGTGCAATATGCACATATTTTAAAATTTCTGAAATAGCTTGTTAAGCTTCTGATTGGTTTATTGTGATATTCCTTAACAATTAGCCACAAAACTGCAATGTGCTTGTTTTATTAATTTATTGATATTAATTGTTAATATGTATTAATAATCAGCACACCCCGTTTATGGTGGCGACAATGAAATTTGCCTGTTCGTATATAGGATATATTACATATTTTCAATTTCACACAAAGGAAAAAGTAAACAATTATTTCAGTGAAACAAAATGGAAGTCTATATCCATCTGAATTTTGTGAAGCAGTTGTCGGAATTGTGTGCTAGTATAATTCATTTTATTTTTTGTGTTTCTCTGATCGTGTGCTTTTTTTCCCATTACTTCTTGGTCATGTGCATCAAGTAAATTGAACTAAAGAATAATAAGATGCTTTGCTTTGTTAATGAAATATATTTCCTCCTGGCATCAACAGCATGCAGGGTTACAGCTTGACATGAGAAAGAACAAACTGATGGGCTGAATGTTAATTGGGAAAGCAGTGCAGATCCCTCACTCTGCTGGAAGGCACCCAGAGGGAGCTGAACTCCAAATGGAGTTTATTTCCCGGCACTTCTGATTCATAATGCGGAGTGAACCAGAATAGTAGCGAAGCCTTTCTTTTTCCTTCCTCAAGACACCGCATTTGTGGTCGGACTCCACAGCAGAGGGAAAATGACTGAGTTAATCAATGTATAAAAATGCAAGTTATCTTTTCCTTATGGATGCCTTCTTCTGAAAATATGATAAAAACATGCCTTATTTGGTCAGCTTTGGTTTTAGGATTGAACCAGTTTTTCTTGAGAAAGCAGGAGTTCTGGAAAAACGAAAGCAATAACATTGCATGTTAGAAATTGAGTTGTTAATATCTCTCTCCTGCATTTTTGAACAGGCAGCTAGACAGTCCCAAATAACACCAGACTCTTATCATGAGAAGCACAGGGACCATCCGGATGATGGTAAGTCATATGGCTTGGGAAAAAATGTGTAATATTATTAAATCCTTGATTTGGTGTAAATTAGATTTTTTTTTTTTTCCTCTCTCTCTTAACAGCATGCTTTACAAAATCAACATTTTCATTCACTTATCTTAAAACATACACTTGCAAAGAAAGCCATTTATTTATATAGATACATTCTCTTTTTAAAATGTATTGCACTTCTAATGCATAACTGATTTAGTTTTCTGAATATGCCTGTAATTATTTAGATTTGTTCTTTTAATTAATTGATTTTGAAGGCTCTGTGAAGGGAATTTCTCAGCCCACAGTCTGTTTGGTGTCGAACACGTAATGACACGTGCCAGGGAAGTGCCCCATCTTCCTCTGACACGCTGGCTTCCAAACACACCGTCTGAGACGCTATTGTCAAGAGCAGCATGTTGCTGTGATGGCCCGGAGTTCATTTGATCTCTGTTTGCACCCGGGTCTTTTT
>JAFVLL020029883.1:0-12766 GCA_021397915.2 Tor tambroides
TCACTCAGAGGGGTGAGACATGAGCCATCAATCTCATTTAATACCATTAATAAGAGAGTCTGTCAGACAGTTGATGTTCATCTATTATTAGTCCTGTTAAACCTCCTGCTTCAAACCACAGAATTCCTGACAGAAAACCACAGAGCTGCAGGTGCATGTGTGTGTGTGTGTGTGTGTGTGTGTGTGTGTGTCTGTGAGTTTCTCTTCCTGTGTATATTTTTAGAGGGTCATTATCAGGGCCTCATATGTTTGCACGTGTACAGTAGGGGTGTGTTTGTTTGTGTGTTTGTCTCTTCCTGTGTGTATTTCTGAAAGGCTGTGATGAATGGGTTCATGTGTGTTTGCTAATAGGCCTAAACATCATGGGATTTATGTCTTTAATGCTTTAAATAATAATAATTAAATTGTGTTAAGCAATAAAGTGATTTGTTGTGTTGTCACTAAAACAATGCTTTATGATCCAAAGGAATTGAGGATTCAGTCTGTTTGTAATGGAGAACATGTTTCTGACTGTTCTACTCTTCTTTAACAGGGAGTCTCTTCTCTGAAGAAATGCATTCTGGGTATGAAGATGCTGATGAGCTTCTCTCAGGTTAGAGAGCTGAAGTGCATATTCATTCCACATTCCACTCCCAAAATAAATAAATAAATAAACAAACCCTTTTCATTAATTCACCTAAATAACTAAATGTAATCAGTAATTCTATTATATATTTTATTAATCACTCAATACTATTCAAATAACTGCTGTTTACTTATATACAGTCTTCTCTCCTTTTTTAGCAAAAGAGTTCAAGACTGGATATTATGATGATGTCACTAACAGCAGTAGCCTAAAAGGTCAGTGACCTTAAATTGATCATTCATTACCAAATGTTTAATAAATTCTCAGTCTCATGATCTGCAACAAAAACCATATAATTCCTGAATTATCTGTCTCTGAAATCCTTTTGCTGATCTTACAGTATATTCTTGTCTTGTTAACTGGTAATATCATTCGTTTGATTAAAATGGTAATGACTTCATGGCCAGCAAGAGCATTTTATTTTTAATAGTGTTTTGCTTTGATGTTGAAGAGAGGGTGAATGCCATCACACCGGGATACTATGATGATGTCATCACTGATGGACTGAAACCAGATCGTGAGACAGGTGCAGGTCTGTACTGTAGCTGTAATTCTACTGGCCAGATTTACTAAACAGGGCAAATTAGCATAAGAGCGCAATCCTAATAAATCTACTCTTAATCTTGATCTACTCGCAATGAGCAAATTAAAGAACATCGACACAGCCAGATCATTTTCCGTAATGACTAATGCAATCTACCAAGAGCAGTGCAAGTTAGCATAGAAATGCTAATCAGGTGCTGGTTATCTACTAACAGCACAGGTGCAAAATGGGTTAATACCAGTAAATTGACTATGGCAAACCTTAGTAAATCACTTTGCTTTTAAATACTCTCCTCCCATAAATTTTGCATCTAATTTTGCATTTTTAAAATGACTAATGTTGCACTGTGTGTCTTTAGCAAATCCTGACAGTAGTTGTTTGTTTGTTTTGTTTTTTGTTTTTTTTATGACAAACAAGGGTTTGCACTGACACAAACTGTTAGTAAATCTGCCTCTATATCTGTTATTATGTAATCTATATATTAAATTAAGAAAATATACATTCAGGTTTGTTTTGTGTGATGGAATTTGATTTGTTAAATTTGTAGAAGACACACCTGAGAGCTATGATGATGTCATGACCCCTGAACACAACTCTAATATTGAAGGTGTTGTTACATTTTTGTTGTTTTTTTTAAAGGCATTTTCCAACATAATCCCTTTAAAGTGATGCTCAGTACCAATAAAATGCAACTTTTTGTTACGTCTATATGTCCATGTGTATGTAGTGGACACACCAGAGCATTATGATGATGTCATCATTAATGGACAGGACTCTCAGGATGTAAAAGGTGAGTCACACAGAACCAGTTCTTGTTTCTATGAAATACTGAACATGTGTTTCTATCATTAATGAATCATCTTGGCTTTATCGGGTTTAATCTAATAGTCTCAGACAGTCATGAGGAGAAAGAGATCAATGACACAAGCTGTGTTACAAATTACAATGTGAGGTTTTGTTTCTCGTGTATCAGAGGGAGATCAGGAGGAGTATGATGATGTGAAGAACAGCAATGAAGATGAGAGAAATCTTTTAGGTAAGTTTTTTTTTTGTTTGTTTTTGTTTTTGTTTTCTTTTTCCTCTACCCCCCCCCCCCCCCCCCCTTATTAAATAATAATTTGCTCAAATAAATGTCACAGTTAAATACAAACATTTAAATACATGTTAAATACAGCATTTAAGATGATATAGTTGCTTTTGTTTTTTCATAACAGACTATGATGATGTGGGGGGAGGAGTCACAAAATGAGGGTGGGACTGTATGTAGTGGCCACACCCACTGCTTTGGTTCATGAAATCACAATTTAACAGCTTCTAAAGTTGGGTTTAAATGGTCTTACATAGACACTTCAGGTTTTAAATGAGTTCTTACTGATGAGTTAAGTAGCTTGCATTTTGTAAAAATCAATTACTTGTTTTCCACAAGTTTGATTTAGTACCATTTCTTTGCTTCTCTTTTTTCTTTAACACACACATTTTAACAGCACATGCATGATAAATGCATAAAATCATGCGAATTATTTTTTCTCATAAAAATTGTTCATCCTGTGCCTTATCACTCACGTTCTCTGTTCTGTCTTCTCTAATTAAAACAAATAAAGAAATAAAGCAGATGCCTATTTGTTATTTGACGTTTAATGTTTTTTCCCCCTAATCCTTATTCATTTAATAACCACGTTGAAAAAGGGTGCTTGCCTAAGTATTGAGTGGCTGTGTTGTGCAAGAATTAATAAATTTACCCTGTTAATATGGTCCAAGTATGACGCACATGTGGTGAAAAGTGAAGCCAAAATATTTTGATCACCCCTTGGTGGCTGGCTGCAGTATTGGTCAAAAACTCAGCTCTAAAAAAAAAATCAAATTACAGTTCAAATACATTTTTTCCCAAAGGTGATTTATGTCATTTTATGCAGTTCGTATCACACTGATGTATGTTTAAAGTGCTCTTTTTGTTATTTATTTATTTATATTATTTATTTTTATTTTTTGGTTTTAGTTAGTTATTTGATGCTATAAAAATGTGTTGTGATTTGGTCTCCCACAGACTCAATCACAAGCATGATTGTGTGCTTGTGATTGGGTCTGCAGGAGTTTGGCGGGACTTTGATTCTGTGGCTTCACCTCATGGTCTCTACTGCACAGACTGGCTCCAAATGACGTAATCAGTGCAAGATGACAGCGGCCATTTCTGGGACATTTTGGCTTTGTTTTTCTACAGTGGAAGAAAATATAGACATACTGTCCATCTTTTCTTAACAGTTAATTTTCTTAAAGCTGAAAAATGCTGCCTTCAGAACAAGGCACATTCAAATCCAATGGTCATGTCACATCCTGTCCTAATGAGATATTTTCATCTGATCAATATTTGGAGGCAGCATATACCCTAGTAAGGGTATTGCCATATTTAATTTTTGACTCAAATGAAAATGAGGCTTTGAGGGAAAAGTAGTACATTTAATGTGCAATTAAAGGGGCAGAGGCTCGAGGTTTGTGTCAGGTATAGGAGGGATATTTTCTGCGTGCTGTTACATAAGAAAAATCACATTATATTTACTTACTTCTAAGTAGTTCAAGACTGCTTCTACTCTTCCATAGACAGAACTTTAACTAAATGACAAACGTTCTGGTCCAAACTGTAAAATATTTTGGACAAGAACCATCTGCTAACTTGTAGATGGAAAGAGACTGTTTGACTGACATGGAAAAATGCCCACATTTAGTTTTTATGTAATTTTACTGCAGCGTTTATTTGAAATGATGCTATATCATACGGTTTATTTCCTCATTCATCTTTATTCAGGACGCCATCAAAACCAAATTTTCTTCCATACTAAAATCTATGGGGGTTTATTTATTATTTAATTGTCCAAGTATACTGTATTAGTCTGTTGCAACACTACTCTGAGTTTGGAATTATGAATATGCATTGCAAGGTGCTTTAGCAGAAATGTAGCACAACTGCTCTCTCTGCTGGTAACAAGGTAATCATGTTCATCTTCAAATGTTTAACATAAATGCTAATTTACATTAGTATTCATTTTACAGAGGTGAGTTTATTATGTGTTAATACACTAATAGAAGTTTTGGACATATGCAGTTAGTTATCAGTACTTTTGTCTCTGCAGGTGTTTGGCTTTGATGCTGTAAATAAACTGGAGAGTTTCCTGTCTCCTGTAAGTCTTAAAAATATATCTGTGTGTGCATGTGCTTTCCCTCAATGTGGCGTCGCAATATGTGGGGAGGAGGAGTTCATCAGCACTGACAGTTTTGATATATATGGAGAAAATCAGAAAACCATCATCTGGTTTGTCAGTGAAGTTGTTTGATGATTTCCTCTGTTGTGTCTAATAAGGTAATAGCGAGTGTGATTGGAGGGTGTTGGGCCTCTTTCTCTCTCATTAAGGGGGCTGAGAGGATGCCTGTACTTCTGTATCATCAGTGCGGAGAAGCTTGTACTGTGTTAAGTTAATCATGCTGAGGATGATGGGAAGATGCCTGACACTCATTTTACTGTCTTCAGTTGTAATGTTCATCACAGCTGGTAAGTATAAATGTAATGAAATGAAGTTATTTTTAGAAATTTATTTTAGAAATGAATGGGGGTCAGATTGTGTTCTTTAATCACTTAAAATTAAACTGTACTGTAATGTGTTGTTTTGGATGACAGCATAATTACATTGTCACAATATTTTGAATGTGATTCTGTATTGCTTAACAGGCAATGTATCTCTCTATTTCTCTCACTCTCATGGAGTCATATCCATTTTATAAACGTCTATACGTTTTACACGATGGTCTCTTTTTATTCAATATATTGTCATTATCAAAATAATGTTAGTCTCTGTTATTTCTGGAAAAGAGGCCACTCATTATTATTGTTCTACTGTCGTCTTGTCTCGTGATTATAATGTAATTTTCATTTTCATGTGATGTCAACATAGTAAATTTTGTCTGAAATTTCTGTTGCCTCAAAAAAAAAAAAAAAAAAAATTGTAGGTACTTCACTCACCTTGATCACACATTTGGAAACACTTGAGTATAAGCAGCAATAAAGTTCTGATAGGATAAACATTGATTTGGAAGTATTACAGACAAACATGTTAGCTTGAGCAAGTCCCATGAACATTTACCAAAGAAAAATTATTTGCTCATTCACAATGCTGCAAAATAAACGCTATATAGAAATTTTCAAGAAAATGAAATTGGATTTGGAAAAAAGCGAGAAAGAAAAAACCCTAACTGCCTTTTATTATTTGTGTTCTTACACTATCTTTTTTTTTAATAGCTAAAGGGCTCAGCTGCAGAAGAACTATGTAGAGGGAAAAAATAAATATTAAACAATATACACCAGGCTTAATATAACCCAATCAACATAATTTTGTTTAGCCCAAAAATAAATTGGTCATAAATAAATAAATAAATCTGGGTTATAGTGAGACAGTTACAATAGAAGTGAAAGGGCCAATCCGTAAACATTAAAATACTCGGTCTCATAAGAGAAAAAAAAAGTGAACATGATTTTGGTGTTAAATGCCTTAATGTATAGCCTTTATTTATTTATTTACTTAAAAGTAGGGAGGAGTCAGCATGAATGTTTATATAAATCAGAATGCCAAGAAATTGTTGATTGAGCGCAACCTTTGTGAAATCTGAATATTCTTTTAAATATTTAGATGTACTGTATGTGCCCCATTTAGCCAGTTGTCCCCATTTATAATGCTTGCTCTCTCATTGTTATTGCTCAATATTTAGACCATGTGAATGTGAGGTTGGTTGGTGGTAACAGTCGCTGTGCTGGTAGAGTGGAAGTTCTTCATAGAGGTCAGTGGGGAACACTGTGTGGTGATGACTGGGATTTGGCTGATGCTGCAGTGGTGTGTAGAGAGCTGGACTGTGGAGAACCTTTAGATGCTCTGGGTGATGCTCATTTTGGACAAGGATCAGGACCAATCTGGATGAGTGCTCTATGTTCTGGATCAGAGTCTACACTGAAGAACTGTGGGTCATTAGGATGGGGTAAAAGCAGATGTGGTCATTCTAAAGATGCCGGAGTCATCTGCTCAGGTAAAGTATTTTACATATTCTTATTCATATGTCTATGTAAGATTTATATGCTTCCATGTTCAACTTCAATAATCTTTAATATGTGTGTTTTTCTTTGGTGTTTTTACATTATTTATTAAAACAATGGTTTTATTTAAGCAATGGTTTTGTTAATTGTGTTTTTCTTACTTAGAAGTCAGGCTGGTTGGAGGTTCTCGCTGCTCTGGGAGGTTAGAGATACTTCATGATCAGTCGTGGATGTCAGTGTGTGATGCTGCCTTTGACCAGCAGGATGCTGAGGTTGTGTGTAGAGAGCTGGAGTGTGGGGCTCCTGTACAGGTGCTGGGAGCAGCTGCTTTTGGCAAAGGAGACACTCAGATGTGGACACAAGAGATTCAGTGTAGAGGAAATGAATCTCAGATTCACTTCTGTCCAACATCACCATCAGTCAAAGGCAACTGTTCTCGAGAACAGAACATTGGTTTGCTGTGTGCTGGTATAAGTTCACATTACAGTGCTTTTTCATCCATGTTAAACTCAATATTGGTGTCCAACCTGATTTAGGTTTATAGAGCACATTTTAAATTGACACTCACGTTTTCTATTGCTCTCTTTTAAACATTCACAGACATAATAAATGTGCGGTTGGTTGGTGGTCACAGTCGCTGTGCTGGTAGAGTGGAGGTTCTTCATAGAGGTCAGTGGGGAACAGTGTGTGATTATGGCTGGGATTTGGCTGATGCTGCAGTGGTGTGTAGAGAGCTGGACTGTGGAGAACCTGTAGATGCTCTGGGTGATGCTCATTTTGGACAAGGATCAGGACCAGTTTGGATAAAAAACGCAATGTGTACTGGATCTGAGTCCTCACTTAAGAAATGTGGAATTGTACCATTGAATTATCATGACAATTGTCTTGATAAAAATGTTCAAGTCATTTGTTCAGGTAAATTCAAAATTCCGTATTATTGTACAAAACATTCAGTTTTATACGAAATTTAATTTTCAGTGACCATTTTCCATGTTCTCTTTGGCTACCCACATTGCTGTACTACTCAGGGGCCTTGTTAAAAATACACGTCAGCAGCTTGTTATACCTCTACATGCTAATATTATGAATGTAGCAGATGCAGCAAAGAACAGTGCAAGTTTTGGCGGATTTCTCCACGTTTTGCTGACAAATTTAGTTTTTCTTTTATGAACATTAGTGTCTATCCTGTTTCCTCATTACCTCACTATGACTGTGTGGACAAATTTACTTAAAGGGATAGTTCACCCAGAAAATTAATATCTGTGGACCCAGAAAATTAATACCTGTGGCTCCTGATGATATATTGATGTCTTATGAAGCAAAATGATCAGTCTGTGCAAGCAATTGAACATTACTTACAACATTTATAATGTGTAATCCATAGCCTCAGGCAAATGGTCCGGAGTGATGGCCGGTTTGTGAACAAATCATCCTATTGAACTGGTTCTTTTTGGAGAACTAATTGAACCAGTTCACCAAATTTGACTGAACCATCTGAAAGAGTTCGGGACTCCAACAGCACAAATCTATAAGTTACTCAAACAAAACTCACTTTTGCACTTGCCTGACAGTCACTCTGCCTCAGAATAAGCCAAAATACCAAGCCCAAATGTGTGTGACATACTAGAACAGACCTCACTGGTTCTCGCTCATCACACACATTTCTTCTTCTTTTGGTTTTAATGGCAGCTGAACACGCTCATTTGAGCATCTTGTTTTCCTTTTAATACTGGAAAGCGAATACTGCCACCTATTGCACAACACCAGCATGACAGCTGACATAAAATAAGTAAAGTGACCTGTGGCCAAGTATGGTGACCCATACTCAGAATTTGTGCTCTGCATTTATCCCATACAAGTGCACAGACACAGCGGTGAACACACACACACACACACCCGGAGCAGTGGACAGCCATATTACTGCAGTGCCCGGGGAGCAGTTGGGGGTTCGGTGCCTTGCTTAAGGGTCTCACCTCAGTCGTGGTATTGAGGGTGGAAGAGAGCGCTAGTTAATCACTCCCCCCACCTACAATCCCTGCCGGACCTGAGACTCGAACTCGCGACCTTTGGGTTACCAGTCCGACTCTCTAACTATTAGGCCACAACTGCCATGGATCGAGCTTAGGAGAGCTGATACCAATCAGTTAAAAAAATGCTTGATCAGCCCTGATTCCGATCCTTGAGATTGGCTCAGGACATCCCTAATTGTAAATAAAGTTTCATTTCTTGCACAAACCGATAATTTCGCTTCATAAGACCTCAGTATATCGTTAGGAGCCATCGGTATTAGTTTGAGATTCCTTGATATGCTTTTTTTTATTCTCAAAGACGGACAGCTGCTGACTTGCATTTTATGAATCACCAAGAACCACAGTTTCAGCTAAAAGTCTTTATTATTCCACTGAAAAAAGCTCATGTACACCTTGAATGCCTTGAGGATGAGTAAATTAAGAGCAAATTTTAATTTTGGGGTGAAATATACATTAGAAAAAAAGACATAACATAATCTTTCACATGGGAGTAGGGCTAGTCATGTGCTAATGACTGGCCACATATTTACTATGTCAACATAGTAAATATCTTTTATTTTGGAGGATCAAAGAAATCATGATTTCTCATAATATGTGATTTTGTCCCCAAGGAGTCAGTATCGATTTCCTTAACTACAATGTTGTTCTTTCAGAGGTCAGGCTGGTTGGAGGTTCTCAATGCTCTGGGAGGTTAGAGATACTTCATGATCAGACATGGATGTCAGTGTGTGACTCTGCCTTTGACCAGCAGGATGCTGAGGTTGTGTGTAGAGAGCTGGACTGTGGGGCTCCTGTACAGGTGCTGGGAGCAGCTGCTTTTGGCAAAGGAGATGCTCAGATGTGGACACAAGAGATTCAGTGCAGAGGAAATGAATCTCAGATTCACCTCTGTCCAACATCAACATCACATGAAAAAAATTGTTCTCATGACAATCATGTTGGACTAGCGTGTGCAGGTTTGATCTTTTTTTTTTTTTTTTTTTAAATCAAATTTAAAACATCACATAGGTTTTTTTTTTTTTTCTTTTTGTGTTTTGTACTTTGTTCCTCATTCTTTACCTTTATCTATTTGTTTCTTTACCTTCTCCATTTGTTTTTTAATACCCTCTCAATTTATTATATAGGCAATTTTAGAGTGAGGTTGGTTGGTGGTCACAGTCGCTGTGCTGGCAGAGTGGAGGCTCTTCACAGAGGTCAGTGGGGAACACTGTGTGATTTTGGTTGGGATATGGCTGAAGCTGCAGTGGTGTGTAGAGAGCTGGACTGTGGAGAACCTGTAGATGCCCTGGGTGGTGCTCATTTTGGACAAGGATCAGGACCAATCTGGAAACATCTCAAGTTATGTACTGGATTAGAATTTGCACTGAAGATTTGTGCATCAATAGAATGGGGTTTTTATGACTGTGATCATTCTAAGGATGCAGGAGTCATCTGCTCAGGTATCTTCCCCAAACTTTTTTTTTTCTTTTCTTATTTCACTTACATTACATTGAAGAAAGTGCCCAGATATTCTTTAATTAAACATTCTCTTTTTATGAAAAAAATAAAGAAATTCATATGAGTTTTTATTATGGGTGTACGAAAATGCATTGTTTTCAAAACTATTGTTTTAACCACATGCCAGCTAACACTGATTACACTATGGGTCAAAATTTTGCAATTAGATTTTGTAATGTTTTTGAAAGACTTATGCTAATAAGGCTGCATTTATTTGATGAAAAATAAAGTAAAAACTAATATTGTGAAATATTACAATTTAAAATAACTGTTTTCTATTTTCATATATATATTTTAAAATGTTTTATATTTCTATGATAGCGAAGCTGAATTTAAGTCATTACTCCAGTCTTCAGTGTCACATGAATATCAAATTTGAAAACAGCTGTGCTGCTAAATATTTTGTGGAAATCGTGATACATGATACAAGACTATTTAAAAGTTTTTAGTAAGAAAGACTTAAAAACGAAGGAAGTTTATATTTTTATTCAGCAAGGAAGCATTAAATTGATCAAATGTGATAATTTATAATGTTACAGTATATATAATTTAACAGTAATTTATTACTGTTTATAAGTCATTTATAATGTTATTAAAGTGTTTATTTCAAATAAATGCTGTTCTTTTGAACTTTTTATTAATCAACGATAATATTTCATGAAATAATATTCATGAAATATTTATAACATATGTATAACATATGATATATGTATGCAAAATCACATGATCAAGAGTGCTGCTAAGAATTTGATATGAGAGACAAATTGCACTTAAGACAAAATTCCAGAAATCAATTTCAAATGAGCTAATACAAGAACATGCTTATACTGTAAGTACAATATAAAACTTTTAGAAAGACATTTTTGAAGGATGTATAATCCCATCCAGTATTGCACAGCTCAAATTTGGATTGACATGAGTGAATAAATGATGACATGTATGTTTATTAATTTAATTTAATTAATTAAATTTGTTTGTTTGTTTGTGTACTAGTCCTTTTAAATTAACTCTTCATAAATTATTCGATTATTTTTCACTGACTGTTTTCTTAATAAGGAATGGTGCTTTGTGGCTGACCAATAATGACGAGGTTTACACACTGAAATAAAGTTTTTGAAAACATTGCCATATTTGTTTTTAAAATTTCTTTCTCAAATTACTTCAGATGTCAAGCTTGCTGGAAACACCAGTTGCTCTGGGAGATTAGAGATACTTCATAATCAGTCGTGGATGTCAGTGTGTGATGCTGCCTTTGACCAGCAGGATGCAGAGGTTGTGTGTAGAGAGCTGGACTGTGGGGCTCCTGTACAGGTGCTGGGAGCGGCTGCTTTTGGCAAAGGAGACGCTCAGATGTTGACACAAGAGATTCAGTGCAGAGGAAATGAATCTCAGATTCACCTCTGTCCAACATCAACATCACACAAACACAACTGTTCTCATGATAATTACCAGAGGCTACTGTGTGCTGGTAAGAATTAAAATAAAATAAAGTTTAGAATATTATTTATGTCATGACAACTCTCTGAGAGATTGGCATGGTAACATACTTAGAAATGATAATGTATTTGGTCTTTATGGAATATATCTGCTACGCTGCAGCTGTGGCAGGGCAAGGACAGAGATTTGCTACTGCCAATACACTCACAGACAATCTGCTGTAAGCATGTAGGATATACTGCTACACATATAACGTACATGAAATTAACGCCCAACAAAGCAGGAGGAGACACAATAAATAGAGAATACAAGCCAATATATGCATGCTGTTGAGTGTAAGAAAGCAAACTGCTGCATCAGCAGACATGCTTGTATCCACACGCACATGGAATGAACATAAAGGGATGGGATAGGACCAATCACCCTCTAAACAAACTGTTCTACTGCCAATACATATGTCCTAATGTCACTCCAAAGAGCCGCGAGAAATGTATGTTTAGAAATGTATCTGTGGGTGACTGGGCTACCACACTAAATTACTTAACTCTAGTTAGAACAGATGTATGTTGCAAGCTATTACACACAACCAAAAAAAAAAAAAAACAGCAACTACCTGAGGCCTGATAGCATAATTTAAAGTAATTTGATAATTGTCATTGACATAACTCTTTATCCTCTTATTTGTATAGTGAAGCCATTAGGAGTGATAAATAAAAGACAGGAGCATGATGTTTACACTACTTGCTGTCTGCGCCATCTAGAGTTTCATGACAACTTTGTATTCAAATAACCTTCTTATAGTCTCTCTCTGCATTTTTCTGTCATTTAGATAAAAAGAATGCGAGGTTGGTTGGTGGTAACAGTCGCTGTGCTGGAAGAGTGGAGGTTCTTCATAGAGGTCAGTGGGGAACAGTGTGTGATTATGGCTGGGATATGGTTGATGCTGCAGTGGTGTGTAGAGAGCTGGACTGTGGAGAACCTGTAGATGCTCTGGGTGGTGCTCATTTTGGACAAGGATCAGGACCAATCTGGATGGGTGGTGTATTATGTGCTGGATCAGAGTCTGCTCTAAAGAACTGTGGGTCAGTAGGATGGAGCATACATAGCTGTACTCACAGACTTGATGCCAGTGTCATTTGCTCAGGTAAATCATTTAACTTGTTGCCCATGGATTTATTATGGAGACTTAAAGATTGATGACTTAATAATTTTGTTTGGAAAACTGTATGTATAAATATTATACATATTATAATATATAAGAAATTTAATTGTTGTGGTATTTAACCATCATTCATTTTATTTACTTTCAACTACAATTTGATTTTGTGTACTGTCGTTCATATAAAATAAACAGGTCATATACCTTCTCGACTTGTTAATGGATCTCACCTGTGCTCTGGGAGACTAGAGATACTTCATAATCAGTCATGGATGTCAGTGTGTGACTCTGCCTTTGACATGCAAGACGCAGAGGTTGTGTGTAGAGAGCTGGACTGTGGGGCTCCTGTACAGGTGCTGGGAGCAGCTGCTTTTGGCAAAGGAGACACTCAGATGTGGACACA
>JAFVLL020029884.1:0-14067 GCA_021397915.2 Tor tambroides
TTGTTAATTACTCATCGTTTATGGAATTTCTATGTGAAATGTGTTTATTTGTTACCCCTTTCTTTATTGAAAGATTAGTAATTCAAGTTGAACAATGTAAGAGTATGTTTATTCAGATTATGAATTCGTGTAACGGCCGCCATTACACGTGCGTTATGCTACTGAGTTTCATTATTTAATGATGCATTCTTTGGTAAAACAGAGTTTAAAAGTTTCATCTGTGTTATGAGTTTTAAATTTATGATTGATTGAAGTTATATCTGTTTACTTTTAATGATCCATGAGAAGTTTGAATGCATTTCCTGTTAAATGAATATACTTTGAAAAAGTATTGTAATGATTGACAGGCACGGCTAGACCTGAGATTCTCCCTTTTCTGTCTGAAGGTGTCTGTTATGTTTCAATGCAGGTATGTAAATGGATCATTATAGTATTGTTTTTCTGTATTTTCCTTTTTCTTTTTCTTATTATCATAGTTCTTGAACTGTCAATGTATGTAGTAATGCACTCGCTCTCTTTCGCGGGATGTCATGGCGATGAGAGGCACGGCTAGACCTGAGATTCTCCCTTTTCTGTCTGAAGGTGTCTGTTATGTTTCAATGCAGGAACTGAGAAGTCGAAAGTAAATCACATGACTACCGCATCATCGTGTGAAGTCTCTTTTATTAACAACACACACAACGCAGAAACAAACCCACTACACCTGCATGAACATCCCTGCCCTCCTCCTCTACAGCCTGTGTGGCACTGCCACCACAGTCTCTTCTGCTGGAGGTAAATCCCAAGCATTCTCATAGCCCTCTCCATGACTCTCACAAAGGTTATGTAGGGCACACCATGTCAGCACCATGGATTTCACAAGGATGACAGCACAGTCATTTCTTTTCATAAGGTAATGCCATCTTCCTTTTAATCAACCAAAGGCATTTTCAACAACTACATGTGGTCTGCAAATTTTTATATTGCAGACCTGCTGTTCTTCTGTCAGGTGTCCAGTGTCAATGGATGGTTTTAAGAGCCAGTTCTGCAAGGGATAGGCAGAGCCTCCTAGGATGTAGTAGCCAGCATTCACCCCACCAGTGTTTCTGGTGTTAGCTGGTATGTGGTTTCCACGGCTTGCCAACTCACACAATGTGGACAGTCTCGAAACCCTGACCATCACGCAGGCTAAACATTCCAGAAAATTTCCTTTCTATCCACAACACCTTGAAGGATGATGGAGTGCCAGCCTTTACGGTTGAAATAGTCACAGTGATATTCCTCTGGTGCTATGATGGGGATGTGTGATCCATCAATAGCACCAATACAGTGTGGGAGCCCCCACCTGTTCTCAATGTAGGCAGCCATTTCTTTAAACTTTTCCTGATCTGGATAACGAATTTGCTCTGGTACCAACAGGGTTTCTGCTGCCGCACAGAACTCCTGAACACACCGACACACAGTTGTTATGCTTACACCAAAAAGATGTCCAACACTTCTGTACTCAGCGCCGGTTGCTAGCTTCCACAGTGCGATGGCTATTCTTTTCTTTAGAGGCACACACACGCAGAAGTTTGTGTCCCATCTCTCCATCGCTGGACGCAGGTTGTTGCATAAGTAGATAAATGTTTCTTTGGAGATTCTAAAGTTCTCCATAACGACATGTGAATAATCCTGCCTACTCTAAAGTGGTAGTGAACTGCAGAGGAAACGCAAACTGAGCTGAGCTTGAGCTGTGCCAAGCTGTACCGAGCCATGTCGTGCCGAGTCGTACCATGCAGTGGAAAAGTGCCATTAGGGTGTTGACCTGCAGTACTCATCCCAGTACTCCTCACCACACTCTCACCAACCTCCAGCGAGTTAGAAGGCAATACAACTGGCTGCAAACCCAGGACCTCAGGACCCTCTGTTACCCTGCAGGTTTTCACAGATAGCAGGTCACCAGATGTCTGAGGAACAGAAGGAAAAATATCCTGTGGCCTCGACCTACCTCTAACTTGTGGTGTCTCTGGCACCAAGATAAACAAATCCTCCTCATCATGCTCCTCTTCCAGAGGCTGTACAGATTCAACTACCGGACTGTCAGACAACCTAGGAGGCAGATCCTGGCAGATCTGGGCCTTCAGCAGAGATCAGTGCACATGTTTTACTTTACCTAAATCTGTGATGGGAGCAATGGTGTATATACTGCCCCACCATCCTTAGGCACCTTCATGACCTGGTACACCACTGAGCTCCATAGGTCCTGGATTTTACATCTACCCCTCACGCTATATATATATAATCGCAGAGGTATACCAGCTAGGGTTGGGTACTGTTCAAATTTATTTCGGTACTGGTACGATATCTTTTTTTGGTACTTTACACTAGAGGACTGCAGGTCCACGGGACCCGACCAGATTTCTTGCGATGCAGGATTAAATTTCAGAATAAAACACGGTAGCGATCACTAACTCTGGTGTAAAATGAATGGGAGTGGGCGTTCTAACAATGTCAGGTTCAGAACAGCATATCTGCGCTTTACTTATTCTTACTTATTCTACCTTTCATGTTCCCGTTTTACATTATAGTACATAGATTGATTAATTGCACACGTCATTACTTCCCCATGCGATGCCATCTGACGTCCCCTCCAGAATTTCACATATAAACATATATGCTGGGAGTTTTGGGTGTTTCATTTTTAATTTTACGCAAAGCTTCAAGTGCAGTTAATTATTTGTCATGCTATATGTGCAAACAGACGACAGCGTTGTTGAAGCCATGCTCTTTTGTTTGCCGTCAAACGGTTGACCACTGCCATGTATGTATCCTGTTGCAAATTGTGGCGAAAAGTCCTACACAAGGGTAATAGTGTGATTAAGGTGTGTACGTGTCTATACTGCACTTAAATAATGTGACTAAAATAGGAATACTGCACGTCTTAATTGGATTCGTGTTTACTTCGAGTATGACTTTAGTCAGATTAAGGTAATCAAAAATCTGTTTACATGGTAGATTCTTAATCAGAGTATTGTCTTAATCATGTTAAAATCGGAATATTGT
Source organism: Tor tambroides (assembly GCA_021397915.2). Lineage (NCBI taxonomy): Eukaryota > Metazoa > Chordata > Actinopteri > Cypriniformes > Cyprinidae > Tor > Tor tambroides. The sequence continues at coordinate 3,025 of JAFVLL020029884.1, forward strand.
TGTCCATGTATATGTGGTCAGTGAAAAAAAACAAAAAACAAATTCAAACCTGTCAACACTGTTATTTAGAAATTTTAAACACTAGAAAAAAAAACATAGTAAACTAGTAAACATCCTCTCTCTACCTCCTACAATCATCCCTACAACTACAACATCCAGGTCATAGTGTGAGCACACTGTTATATGTGTCTATCTAAGAGATAAATAAAATAAAAAAGTAAAACAAATGACCAATGGGCATTAAGGGCATTAAACAATTTTAATGAAATCAAAACTAACTAATCTAGCAGTTCTTTTTGAGAAAAATCAGCATGTCAACTCTCTCAGGTAAGAGCTGTGGCCGCTCCTCACTAACTGTGTCCCCCGCTGTTGAGAACACCTGCTCTGAGAGCATAGAAGAGGCCTGGACACAGAAATACTTTTTTGCCAAGCTGGCCAGCATTGGTATTTGGTCCCTCTTCTGCCACCACCACAGGATAGGATACACTGAGCTTAGGATTGCTGGGAAGGTCCGGTACCTTTTTCTTGGCCTTTTCAGTGAATGAGGTGCCACTGACGTCTGTCTTCACTGTTTCAAGCAGGGCCTGTTCTTCGTCTTTGAAGAGCTGCCCAAGAGTTGTCTTCAAATAGAAAATGGCCTTATGATAATTAATCCATCAAGCATTGTGATCAAAACAACATGTCAGTATTAATGTCCATATCTTACATGTGCTGTCTTCAGTTAACTGATCCTCCTCCTCCAGGTCTTCTCTTTTTTCCTCCTGTGTCACATCTCCACACTTTAAATTAGCATGCACAATAGTACATTAAAACAATATGTATAGTGAAGTGTTCCGTGGCTTATTTAATATGACATTCCCTGATCAATCCTCTGCAAAGGCCAAACCGAGACATCTGAGCAACATCGCATTTGATTTGAATGATCTTTTAGTACAGGGGGCTCAGCGACGCCAAGACAAAGAAATCAAGAAGCAAGAAAAGAAGGAACGACGCAGATGGAACAAGAACAGAACCACAAGACCAGCAGGTTCTCTGCCAGATGAGAGCAATCCTCAAGTTAATGAGGAAACAAGAAATGATGAGTAAAAAGATAATGAAATTAATGAGAGAAATGATTAAACTGTGTGATTTTTCAAATGAATTGCAAATGTTAGAAAATGGGTTAGAGGTGATGGAGCTTCAGCCTCCAGAGCTATAAAAATATAAAGGTCAAGTATTATGTTAAAGATGTGTGCCGTATAGTTAAGAGCACGTGTATTACTTGTGTTAAGGTTTTCTTTGTTATAGGCTTAGAAGTGTTTGCTTTGCAAAAACAAGCGGTCTGGTGTTAGGAGATGCATTTTGCATAGACATATGCAGAATGGAATTTCTAACCCTAACCGAAGCGTAAGCTAAGTGGCACCTGTTAGGTGTGAACCCGCGGTTAAGCCATACATGTATATGATCTGTATGGTGTTACAATTATATCCTATGTTTTAAATAGCTATAGGCATGCTTGGCATTTAAAGATGTTGACACTTTCCTTTGAACTTTTGCCCCCACCGCTAGAGCTCTTTGCTCTAGAAGCTGTACATCTGGCGTGAACACAGGTATAGGAAAAAGGGGGGCCGAGGGGGAAAGTGTCAGAAAGGTTATTGTGATAAGGTTGACGGAGACGAATGAGAGGTTATAAATGTATGCTGTAATCCCCATTCGGGGCCGTCATCCCGTGGTGAAGACTTATCGCTGTTATTTTTGTATTTTGCTTATGAGTTATTGTTTTAATAAAACGAAACCAGATTGTTGGTGATTCGTTCAATTTTAATCACAGTCTCTGAGTAATTATTTACATAAGTTATCAGAACCTGAATAAAATTCTAATTGCGAGTCTCAAGAGGCCCGTACTTGACTGAGTCAGGACGGACACCGGAGGTAAAGCTGTTGAACATCGTTGAACATCCCACAGAACACCAGGTAAATATGGAGACGTCTATTATGATACCTTTGGGGGCTGTGAATTGATGTGATATTTGATGTCCAGTATTTAATTCGGTATAGAAATACAACAATAGAACAGAACACATAACTCTACTTCATGATCATGAACAAACCTGGTTTCTGCTTGCAAATGTAACAGCCTCTTCCTCTAAGCGGGTCCAAACAGCCTCATCCTGAACCTTGTTTTTGAAACAAACATCCAGGGCTGTAGACTCATCAAGAGACCGTTGAAGATATATGTATTTTTTTTCATCCTAACAAGATTAATCCTTTTAAAAATGTTCATAATGGATTTTAATTTTGAGTAGTTAGAAGCTCAAACACAAGTGAATGAACAAAATGGGGAGGATCTGCCCTGCAGTGGCACTCTTGTCAGATGACACACAGAGCATAGAGTTGTAAAGGACCATCATGGTGTCAATGAAGTCCTCACACTTCCTCATGTCATCATCTGACACTCTCTCCAGTCTAGTGGAGAAGAAATCCAATAGTACAACATGCATGCATGACTGTGCTTTAGAATAATTCTAATTCAACTTTCATGACTGGTTATTATGACTTATTTTTAAATCATTAATCTATACCAGTCTCTGTCCATCGCCCTCTTTAGCCGTGGGTCCATTGAAGCTGCCTGTATGGCAGGGTATTGTTCAAGGAAGCGCTCTACCATTAGGAAGAGTCTGTTCCATCTTGTTCAGACATCCAAGATGAGGGCATGTTCAGGAAGGCCTTTAAGAACACAAACAAAAACATACATAGCAAAAATATTTTTCATTTGATTATTCTGTTTTTTGTTTGTTTGTTTGTTTGTTTTGTTTTTTTTTTATTGACCTTACCAAGTTTACAACTTACCAAGGAGTCTCTGCTTTTCTTTGAGGACAGGCTTGGTGAGGCTAGCTTTCCTAAACCACTTGGTTGAACTTGGGTTCAAGGTTTTTGTCATCTCCCCCTTATAAATAGACAATACAAATTACTACACTGTAATACTTTTCACCATCATCTTCATTAAATGTAGTGAGACTAACCTATCTTTCCAGTGCTGATGCCACTCTCTCTCCTGTTGTGGTCTTTGATCTTGAAATTAGCTGACAATGAATACAATGCAGCGCTTATCTGTTGCTTTCGTTGATGTGAACTCTGTTAAATTTGCATATACCGGATTTCTATCCATTGTGTGAAGACACATTTATGTGGCCAAGTGTAAATGGAAAAGTTTTAGTAAATCAGATAGATATCCAATCAGAGAAAACGCATGAAGCGACCAAGTGTAAATAGGCCCTAATTGAAGGACAATGAAATGAGGTAACCTGATTGACCAGGGTCACCAGTCCACCTTGGGCAGCTTGCTGCACACACCTGGACACAACTCGTGCATTTCTCCCTCACCTGAAAAGTTTTGTCGCAACAAGGCATCAGCATTGCAATTGCTTCTCCCTGATCTATATTTGATCTCAAAATCAAATGCTGCCAATTGGGCAGCCCAATGCTGCTCCATGGCACCTAACTTTGTAGAAGTCAGGTAGCTAAGGGGGTTGTTATCATTAAAATGGAATGCAGAAAATAATGGAAGACAGAATTTGGTAAAGATAAAACTGTAAAACTCAGTTAATTAGACAGGCTTTTTGATTAATAAAATTTAATTTAACCATTACAACAGACTATAGAAATTGGAAATAAAATGGATTTCATAGGGCCCTATAATTATAATAAATTTTTTTGTGGTAATAAAAATAGATGTAAGTGAAAAATAGCCTTTAAAATTATTCAAAATACATATATAATAGCAATGATGCAATGATAATTAGTTCAAATAAAGTATCAAAAGCAAGAAATCATATGGTTTTATTGAACAAAACTCTTAAAATACATTATGTATTACAGTTTTTCTCGATTGCTAACACACAATTCATGAAACAATTCACCATTTTCTCACAACTATAAACACAATCTCAAAACTACACACCAACTTGTGCAAACTTCAGACTTCCAGGTCAAAATCAAACAATTTAGTCAAAAACACATTCTCTTTTGTCAGTCTCACATTTTGGCCTCAGATGACACACAAACCTGACAAATACACACACTACTTTCCTGCCTAGAGAACACTAGTGAGATCAATTCAAAACACTGTTACAAAAACCTCCTTGTGTGAATCAGGAGTCCTTTTGCTAGTCAATGTCTCTTACAGTATACAGCATAAATACAGGGGTGCAGATACAGTAAAATTCAGCAATAAACTTTAAGAAAAGTTTACTTTCATTACACTACAGTAAAGTGACCTTACAGGGAAAGGGAAGTGGTGTGTGGCCAAGTATGGTGACCCATACTCAGAATTTGTCTTCTGCATTTAACCCATCCAAGTGCACACACACAGTGGTGAACACACACCTGGAGCAGTGGGCAGCCAATTCGGTGCCTTGCTCAAGGGTCTCACCTCAGTCGTGGTATTGAGGGTGGAGAGAGTGCTGGTTATTCAATCCCTGCTGGACCTGAGACTCAAACCCACGACCTTCGGATTACAAGTCCAACTTGCTATCCATTAGGCCACGACTGCCCCAACTTACAAACCCACGACCTTCGGGTTACAAGTCCAACTCTCTATCCATTAGGCCACGACTGCCCACGACTTACAGTAGATGAAAAGAGAAGAGTGAAGAGAAAAGACTAGAAGAGAAAAGTTCAAAAACCAAACAACAAAATATAAAGTGAACACACATTGGAATATACTGTCAGTTACTTTACAGAAATAAATAAATAAATAATGAATAAATACAGTTTTTCGCTAACACACAATTCATGAAACAATTCACCATTTTCTCACAACTATAAACACAATCTCAAAACTATACACCAACTTGCACAAACCTCAAACTTCCAGTTCAAAACCAAATATTCTAATCAAAAATATATTATCTTCAGTCAAAATCAAACTTTGGCCTCAGATGATGCACAAACCTGCCAAATACACAGACTACACTGCCTAGAAAACACCAGTGAGATCAATTCAAAACACTGTTACCAAAACCTCCTTTTGGGAAATAGGAATCCTTTTGATAGTCAATGTCTGTTACAGTATACAACATAAATGGAGGGGTGCAGATACAGTAAAATTCAGCAATAAACTTTAAGAAAAGTTTACTTTCATTGCACTACTGTAAAGAGATCTTACAGTAGATGAAAAGCACTACAAGAGAAAAGTTCAAAGACCAAACAATACAGTAAATACACATTGGAATATACTGTCAGTTTTTTTACAGATAACTTTTAAATAAATCATGGATAAAAGAATAAATAAATTCATTCACCATCCTCTGCCAAATTGCATTACAGTATTGGCAGTATCCTTATTTGTTATAGCAGTTTCTTAAGTCTTCTGAAAAAAGACTTCTCTGCCTCCTCTAGACAGTCATCTCTCAGTTCTGCACAAATACAGTAAATGTAAGGACTACTTGGCTACAAATCAATTTAACAGTAATGAGTTTGAGGGTATACAACATGTACTACAGTATTTACTGTATACAGAATAATGAAAGTTCTCTCATCTGAAGTACTGCTGCTATGCACTGTAATTATATTCTATGTGTCAGTAGTACTGAAACCTTGTAGATGAGCCTGTAGGCCAACTTCCCTCATGGTCAGTCCATGCAGAAGAACATGGTCAACCATAGTGCTTTGTATTTAATCCGGAACCAATGACCTTTGACCTCATCCCCTTCATTTTTCTTTTCTCCTCCTATTCCTCTTTGTCTCATGTACTATATGGCTCAAAAACTATATACTATATGGCTCAAAAACACTATAGTATTTACTATAAATTATTATAGTATTTTTTTCATGTGGGCATGGCTACAAATTAAACCAAAAAACATGGTTGCTATAGTTAAACCATGGTAACCACAAATTAACCATGGTTTTGCTACACTAACCATAGTTTAACCATGGTATTTGTAGTAAAACTGTGATTATACAAATGATAATAAACACGCCAAAAAAACAAAACATTACTACTTTACTACAATAAAACCATGGTTAATTTTCGTAAGGGATTGACTACACATGACATGGTCGAGCGACAGTTACTATGGTAAAAATATATATATAGTAAATGTGTGGACTGTTTAAATGATCCCTTTCCCACGACAGGCAAATATCAAATTAATAATTTCATTCATAAATACGGGACGATCGACTATTTTACGAGACGGCTGGAAACCTACCTGTATGCGTTTTGAAGTCATCTAAACAACATCTTTTAACGCACTATATCGCTGGTCTTTGGTCCGTGTGGAGTTGTTGGCATTGGGGAAATGATCGCCCCTGCTGGTTCTCCATTGGTAACTCCAGCTTCATACATGCGTGACATTTTCACGCCTAGAGGAGGCAAAGCGTGACACTCACACGCATCCTCGAGTGGACCAGCGTGTCTATTACACGCTTTGGTGTGATACCGGGTTGAATAGTGTATCTTGAAAAGCGGATGTTTTGGAAAGTGCTACGCCACGTTTTTGTGCCATAGTGGTTTAGATGAAAATAATATCAAAGGCGCCTTTAGCCCCAGTGTACCCTATTTCTTTTAAACTAAAAATAGGAAAGTATACTTTTAGTCTACTTTTTATGTACTTTTTAGAAATGGGCTTTATGTACTTCTCAGAAATATGCTTAAAATGACATTTAAGTATACTTTACATAGAAAAAAATCTAAATATATTTGAGCACTTGTGCTCCCAGAATCCGTGTTTTCATTGTTATATAGTAGGGGCTAGTACACATCTTCTGTACAGAATTTCCAAAAAAAAAAAAAAAAAAAAAAACAAGTGAAGAAGAAACCAAAACATCAGATGCTTCCACATGTAATCTAACACGATCATCAGACATAAAACAGCATCAAAACTGTGTAATGTTATGGAATAAAATGTCAACCGATGAAGAGGTAATAATGACTGTCAAGCTTTGGGGTGTTGATCGACTCCATCTACGTTTTGATTATCATTCTGAATCCAATTCGCAATACTTTTCAGCTTTTCAAAATGTTGTTTATTTCTTTATTTTTTATTTATGAAACTTACCCACATTCAAGTGTTTAAAAAAGAATGCATGAAGCTAGAATAAAATGTTTTTGTTTACAAGCAGATACTCTGTTCTTTCTTTTGATGTTTTGTATGTTCAGATATTCATATAACAAAATACAGCCTTTAGAGCTCTGGACGTCACGTGACCCATTCTATTTTCACCACCATGTTGGCAGGCAAGAACAGCCGGGAGCGAATATGATATGAATATGAAATAAACACTGCTCACTGTTCACTGCGCACTTTAATTCAAAAGACATAGACCTGTTCAGCAAAACTTAATAGATTAAACATAACAGATCCCTATAATGCCCCCGGGGTGCTTTTAACGTGTATCAATAAAGGAACGGATAGATTTCCTGACCTGTATCCTGATATCTACAACCACCTCATCAACTTTCCCTCCTAACGTTACTCCGGGGACTTAAAAGCCTACAAAAGCCTGGAGGGGTACAAATGGACGCGGTCTCATTTTTGATGAATATTCAGCAGTCTGCCTGCTAAAACCATAGACTGTAAATATGTCGTCACTGGAAGGGTAAGTCAACTATGTTGTTAGTAATCGTAATCGACCCTAGCTGTCCTTGTAGGTAGCCAGCATCATATCACCAGTGTGAGTACATCATAAAAGTCATGAAATCTTACCCATTTAATCCCAAATGTTGTGTTTGTCAGCACGTTTTATTGCAGTGAACCATTTTAGTCGTCTATCGGGATCCTTAAGAATACGATAAAATTCCCCTTTGCTTTATGGGAAAATCGCGTGTGTGTATATAGGAAAATGCGTATTTTCAATTAAAGATAACTTATAGATTTAATACGAGCTGCTTTTGGTGCTCGACACTTTTTTATTGGTCATTCTGTGTGTTTTACGAATAAGATACAAGGTTAAGAAGCTTACTTAAATGTAAAAAGTTTTTTCTCTATTTTGCAATAGTGAAAGATGGCTTCTGTTATTGATCACGTCTCATGTAGATTGCATGTTTTCTTGCACGGCTGAATGTTGGACTCATGAAAAATAATCACGTTGTTTGTATTTGCCAAAACTGATTTACTAAAGTCAAAACACGGACGGAATTGGCATTAGCGCGAGCGCCGCTTATTGTGAAGCGGGAGCCACCAGCTGGCAGAGGATTCTGCAGCCTTCCTTGGACAGTTATGTTCAGGATTTTCTGATTTACTTGGCGAATACTGTGTGAGGGGGCAAGAAACTGGCCAAGGGTGGTCACGTACGGGACACATAAATTGAGCCCAATGTACAGGACGCCCCCGCTAACACGGGACGATTGGCAACCCTAGCTTTCCCCTGCCTATTCTGGCATCCTGGCACACAGCAGCTGTCCACCAATGGTGTAAGATTTGTAAGGTCTAAATAGTCTGGGTTTAAATTATTGTTCTACAACTGTCGATACCAATGCTACGGCCGCTCTAGTGCTCTCCTGATGGCCTGCCAAAATGGCGGAGTTTAGATTGCATGACGTCAACCTCCGGAGCTCTATACAAATAAATACCTAATAGGGACATAGTAGTATACTTAAAGTATGATGTAAAGTTCACTTTAAAAAATTTACGAGTATACTTTCAGTATAAAACTACTAAACTAGTAGTTTACTGAGACTATACTTCAAAGTGTACTAAAAATGCTATTACAAGTATTTAAGTTGTAAACTATCAGTTTACCTATAAGTTCACTTTTAGTATAATTGTAGTACAAGCTAAAAACATTGATGTAAACTAGTTGTGTACTCAAAGTTTACTACTGTTATACTTAAAGTATACTTAAGTATACTTTTATATACTAGAAAGTGGGCCAATTTAGTCAATTCAGTATTGAAATAGTACACTTACAAGTATACTACTAGTACACTGATATTTGTAACTTTACTACATAAATCATACTTAAAAATATACTTGAACTTTACTTAATTATACTTAATCAAATAAACTTGAAGTATACTACTTTTTGGTAAGGGTAGTCCTGTAATATAGGGCAAAGGTGCTTTTAAAATATTTTTTCTGCTTTGCTTGGACCTGATTGTATTGCTACTTTCAATAAATATTTATTTACATCTTAACCTTTCTAACTTGGCTTATACCTGTATAAACAAAATATCTGTGAAGGACTCACTATTGATGGCCAGTAAAAAGTGTTTTTGGCTTTACCATCAGGACTGCGGTTAAAAGAGAGATTCATTTACATGAAACGCTTTAATATGCATTTCTTGTAATGTCAGTGAGGTTTCTCAACACTCACACCCACATTCACACACAACTGTACAGCCCACCGTATGATTGACAGTTTTAAAACCCTTTGTTTATTTATTTAATCTTTATTTTATTTATCTTATTTCTTTTTTTTTAATAAAGCAATCATGGTGTAGACTGGTGCAAGTTGTCACACAAGGCAAGTTGCTATATTCTTCACAAATATTTTGTTTTTGGCAGCTGATGCAATGTCTTCATTTACTTTACCAGACTTACTTGCTGATGCCTCAAGACAGCTAGCATGCTTCCAGCCAGTCTGTCTGCTTCTAGTCTTTTATAACCACACATTTAGACTGATGCCAGAAGATCAGTTCAGCCAGTTTTCCTTGGGTGAGATGTCTGAGGCTTCCAGATCTGGGTTCCTGTGAGTCAAACACTAACATAGTATAGGGCAACGGCACCTTGCCAGGAGAGATGAAGACATTTCACACCATTCACATTCTGGAAACCCTATATTTTGCTCTAGACACCACAATAGAGTTCATAGTTCATAGTTTTGTGAGCAGAAATTTGTGTTGGAAGTATTACTGCAGTATTTGCATTTCTGGTGTTCTGATAATTTGTGCTACCCACTCAGATCATGCTACCTCCTATTAAAACAGTAGGTAACACAGTTCGATGAAGAAAAACACATCATATTCATGTGGTCTGAATCTTTATTAATACCCATATACCTACCCTAAACCTACCCTTAAAACGATGCAAATATAGTGTTGGTAGCACGATAGGTAGCATCATTCATTAGAAAACCGAGTCAAACAAACAAAAGTGTTGTAATGGAAGTTTGTGTCGTGTTTGTACCTGTGGGAACAGCCAACTCATGGAAAGAATGTGGTTGGTACATGTTTTTTTCTAAATGGCCAGAAAGTCTCTCTTTTTTATTGAAATGGCAGAAATCTCAGAACCAGAGAACAACATTAATGACTCATTTAGCCATGTATGATAAAAATGAATGATTTTTTGGCAATGACAGACTTTGCTTAATTTTAATGTCTTGGGTATGTTTATGACTAGATTGCATCCTGTTATTCTGTCTCAGGGTGCTTGTTGAGGTCAGGCAGGGATGAGGTGAGATGAGGATCCAAGTGCAGCAGTTTTACTAAGAAACACACAAAGATAATCCAAACCAGGCATAAATCCAAAAGAGTACTACAAAACACACAAGAGCTTACAATGGGTTGCAAAGAAAACAGACTACTGAAAGACAGGGTTATAAATACACAGGATAACAAAGGGCTAACAGGATGAGGCTAATGAATTACCATGGTAACAAAATAGGGTAACCAAATAGATGTCCCATGACACTTTCCCAAAATTATGGGAGTAACTTCCTTCAAAGTGTAAACAATCAGCAAAAGGTTCACTCTGTGAACACAATCATTTTCAAAAACTGGGTACAATGAGGTGGCATTATTCTACTCACTCTTCAACCATGGATCATTAAAAGGAAATTTAAAAGTGTAAAGCATTAACAAATTATTTCGAACATACCATGAATGACCCCTAAAGCTATTTTTTTTTCAGCAGCAATATTATGGATGTGTTAAATATCATTGTCGTAATATGTCTATATTACATAACAATTACATTTAAAAACATCCATGTAAAACAAACAAACAAACAAACAAAAACGTACAGATTTGGGGAGAAAAAAAATCAGGAGAGCAGACTACAAATGCACAGTATATGTTTTTCCTATTGTTACAGTAGTAAATGAGACTCATGTCACCCA
>JAFVLL020029886.1:0-18789 GCA_021397915.2 Tor tambroides
GAGATACTATATATATATATATATATATATATATATATATATATTTAAAGTTATTTAAAGTTAATTTAAAATCATGGTATTTGGTAATTACTTGGCTTAGTAAGCGAGGCAAAACTACACTTGACGCTTGCTGATCGGTATCAGTCCATTTCCTCTTTGGCATGTATAGATAAATGATTTCAGTTCTGCAGATTTATAATATCTGTCAAATACAAATGTGTTGTCTATATCTAGATAAATCTGCGGCTTCTGAAGCATACGCTCGGTGCACATTTGTGTTGTTTATGCTGCAGTGCTTCGTGTTATACTTGAGTGAGTGTTTCTCTCCATCTGACCTCTGACTGCTGACAGGAAGTAGGTGATTTTAGAGACATTAGAAGATTGTGTAAGTGCAGTTAAAAACACCTCTGTAAACCACTGTAAGTTAGCCTCCTGTGGGTAAATCACTGGGTACTTATAAACACTGCCGGGCCAGAGATGAAATTACAGCAGATGCACTTCATCAAATGTCAGTATGCCGCATTCTCAGAGTCATAATGCACATAAATAAATTAAATAAACTATATTGCAGCGTATTTGATTTGACAGATGTGAGAAAATATGTTGATAACTGTATTGCAACAGATGATGTGAATTTTTTTTATACTTTTCAGTCACAGTTTTGTCTTTTAAAAATCATGTCCTGTAAATGACTCAGTATTTTCTCTTGTCATTATTAATTTTGCTGACAGTACTCTCTCTAAAATTGCAATTCAATTAGTTTGAAAACATGTGTCAGACTAACAGACTAACATTTTGAAAATGACAAACATTTATTAAGTTAAACATGAACAGTCAGCAGCATTTTTACAACAGCTAGTAAAGACTTGTTTCCAGTTAACTCGTACGTTTATTCAATGAACAGATTTGAGCTCAGTGATTATCAGATTATCAGTGTTTTGTTTTTAGCTCACACAGGTCAGTTATCAACATTATTGGAGTCAATTCTGTCTTTTTTACTTATGCTAAAACATTATTAGTGCACTGTTACTGTTCTCCAAGTTTGTTTTTAACTCCAGTCCCTTAGTATTTTTCGCCTTGTTGACAATCAAGAAATCCTTCATCAAACATTTCCGTCAGTGCTTTAGTTGGTGAGATTAGTGCTCAAACAGATGTTTGCATGCACGACTCCAAAGGCCTCTTCTGTTTAATGCCACATCATTAAACTAGGAGGAGACTTGTTTCTCTCACAGATATCACTTGAAATAGGTCTCGCTGCGGATTAGCCATGGTTTGTGTTTGAATGTTACTGACTCACGGCTGAATCATATCCACATTGAGAGTCAAATTATTTCCCTCCTGTGGTTGAGTGGTTCGTCTGAAAAGACATTCAGTCGTGTTTGTGGAGATGACGGTCCTTTTACATTCCACCTGGCATGACAAATGTCAGATGAATAATACATATTTTGAAGACTGGGTTATCGGTGCAATTTAACTCTTGAATAACATGAATTTACTAAACAGTTATGCCACGGTAGAGTTGGCGAGAACCTGCGTCTTCGCTGTCCACCCGTATTTCAGTCAGTCTTTCTTTTCAGCACAAAAACGCCCCCATTCTATGTAAATTAGACTCTTAGTTTGTGCCTTATTCACCAAAGCCTTTGTGAGAGTCCTTTTTGCCTGGTGCAGTTAATGCTATTACCACCCGTGGAAAGCAGGCGGTAAAGGGCATTTTATTTAAGAGACATGCATTTATTTATTTATTTTTTATTTTTTTTGGATCTAGAAAGCAGTTATTCATGAAACAAGTGTTATATATCCAAACACAGTCACAGTAAAGTATGCCAGATCACAGCTGTCTGCTCCATCATCCACAACCAAGCACTCCAAAGGATTGGGAAAAGCATATAGTTTATGGGAACGCTTGCACCGTTACCTGATTTGCATAATTGCTTTAATGAATTAGTTGCTAAACCGTTATCAGTGGGAGGAACTTCATTCTTAATGATTTCCCCCTCTAAATCAATGGTTGTAATTTAAGAGTATTTGAATTGTGAATTGCGGTTAATTTAATGAATATGATTATAGTTTCATTCATGAATGCTGATTGGTCGATATTACATTCCAGCTGTGATAAAATACACAGAGTAACAGCTATGATGTGAAAAACACATTCATCCAACTACAGTGTACAATGGGAGTCAAAAGTTTGAAACTACACTGAATTTTCATTCATTCATTCATACATTCATGAATACAAGAAAACATTCCTGTGTAATTTTTTTGTGCAAATCTCTGTGAACTTCATTTGAAATGCAAAAGATCAGATGTTCTTGTTCTTTTAAAATTTTGGAAGATTTACACAAACTTATAGAGTTCAAACTTGAATGCTGCTGTCATTAAAATATTAAAATATTATAGTATAACTTCAATATAAAATGAAGTTCAAATTGTTAAAATAGCATAAAAAAAAATCAAAATAGAAGCATTTTTACTGGTGTTCTCAGACTTTTGGAATTCACTCCATATCGTTGCACATAGATTACATGAAATGACTATATCTTCTACTGGAAGGATGGAACTTTAAAAATCTCCCAAAAGTAAAAATGTTGTCATTTATTCACCCTTTTGTCGTTCCAAATCTGTATGACTTTCTTTCGACTATGAAAATCTAATTTTCCAACAAAGTGTTGATTGGACTCCAACATATTCAAAAATATCATCTTTTATGTTCTATAAAAGTCATACAAGTTTGGAATAACACAGTAAGTATATAGAAAAATATTCATTTTTGGGTTAATAATAAAATTACTAAAAATAATTATATTGTATTGATTTAATTGCATTAATTTAATACATTACTTAAAAAATAAACATTTATTTTGTATAATTCTTACAAAGCATAATAAACCTTTTTAAGAATGCAACAAGGTCCCTATGACCATGCTGTTGTACCTTCTTGTTTAAATACACAACAGTTTTTTCAATGATAATGGAGGTTGTTGTACATCTGCCCTGTTAACTTACCTCATACAGGCCATAACCGACTGCGCTTTAACGTAGAATGACCCTAAAAGGTTAATCATAATGAACACAGACTGTTACCCATCCAGCCCAACGAGGATGACCTATTCCCACATGATCCGGGATCCATAGCTTTGGTATTTGCATACTTTCTGTAATTATCTCAATCCAGCAGCATTGATTTTTGGGCTTGATACCTAATTGGAGGACTGTCATTAACGGCATATTTTAAACGCTCCGCTCGCAGTATCTCCATTGATATGCAAGGACGTCCAAATTCAGCATCTGTCTCTCCTCTGTAAATCTGAACATCCCCTCTTATCGCTGCATTAGCATTGCAGCCATGTACTCTTTTGTGCTATTGTAGCCGCAACGTCTCGGTTTATTTCCAAACGGGCTCCTCTTACCGAGGAGGAGTGGAGATAAGCTAAACAACTGTGATTTGACAGCGGAACGTATAAGCGTCAGGTCGTGAACAGAGGAAGCGGGCGTTTAAAGATGCATCAAGGAACGGCCACGAGGTCAGAAGAGGTTCAAACAAAGCAATTTTTGCCCATAATGCTATAAATCAATAGGGACAGACGGCGGCTTGCTTTGTGCGCTGATATAAATATATAAACGGCCGAGCTGCCACACTGCTGGGTGCCTATTAATACGACGCTATCCATTTGAAAGGGTTATCAAAAAACAAGAATGGCTGGCTGCACACCAACACAAACGGGCTGTGCTTCGGAGAGCTGTGAGATTGGGCACCTATGACTCACTACATATGGTTAAACGCCAGCGTGTGGGAGAGCGGGAAGCTTTTAGCTTAGCATGTGCGACCTTGATAATCTCTTCCACGTATTAGAATAGAAATTAGGTCTCGTTGGACGGCTTGTTTGCTTAGCTAACTTTAGCCTTGGCTTTCCATTGTTTTGTGAGGGTCTGTCGTGAACACTTGGAACAAGCTGAGCGGGGAATATAAACGGCAGTCAAAAGCTGTTTAGCTTGAGAGACGTAACGAGCGCAAAATGAGTGCTCTTCTATGCAATATTAATCTAAATCGTGAATACGCAGAGATTGAAGTTGAATGGCGCGTTTTTAGACACTCGAACCATTAGCATATTTGGCTCTCGAATCAAACAAAGATATTTGTAAAGTCCCGCTTCAACGCCTACGCCTGACCAAACGCCAGCAACCGGATTTAGACAAGTAGGTCTACAAGAATTTATCGCCGGACCCCAGTTCAGTTCGACTGCTTCTATTTATGTGGTTAACATGAAAAATTGGGGAAAGGAAGCCGGTTCGGCTCTGAGTTCAAAGGGGCAAAGCCCACTCCGCTGGACCTAGATCTGACCAGATTCCCAAGAGCTGTTGTGTTCCTTCATGCAAGTAAGACCTCCTAAAATGTCTAGCAAAGAGTAATGGGCACTGCTTCAAAGAGCACTAGGTTGTTTTGACCTGTAATGAATTCCTTGACTGGGCAGGAGATTGGCTACTCGGCTCAGACCTGTGAAAGAGCTAGAGAGAGAGAGTCTCCATTCCGATGCTGGGGAGTTA
This sequence comes from Tor tambroides, assembly GCA_021397915.2. Taxonomy (NCBI): domain Eukaryota; kingdom Metazoa; phylum Chordata; class Actinopteri; order Cypriniformes; family Cyprinidae; genus Tor; species Tor tambroides. The sequence continues at coordinate 4,546 of JAFVLL020029886.1, forward strand.
ATAAGTCTGTTGGGGTCCGAATATAGGCTCCGAAAGGTTAGCCTAATTATATCCAAGAAATAAAAAGGTCATAGTTCCATGTTAAAAGAATAGGAAATACAGCTATTTATGTAAGCGCTTTGCTCTTTTCTGAAGTGCTATCAAATCCTTTTACAAAGGTGAGTGCACTTTATAGTGGAAGCGAGCAGTTATTTAAAATACACTTTGTTTCAGCTTAATATGTAGACACAACTATAAGTAAGCCATTAGTAGGTTGTCGTTTGTAAGTGTTCCAACTAGCCCAACATGGCAATGTTGGCTCAACCAATGGCAGACTATTGAGGCGCAGCTTCTTCTTGTCTGACCAATGACAGTGTTTGGGAAATTGGTTGGAAAAGAAGTGTTTTTTTTGTTTGTTTTTAATGGCGGTGATGTAGACATTAAACTTTGGTTTCTGTTATATAGGCGCCACTGTAAACACTGATGTTGTTTCTATAAAATATATGTCAGTAATGTAACTATATTGCTTTCTGTATTCAGTTCCAGGAAAACATGTTCTCTTCCCTTCTTCTCTTTCACTTTATTATGTATTGCAGCATACAACCATGATTATATGTGAGAATATATTAGATGCTTATCAAGTAGGCGAGACTAGGGAACAAGTGTAACATTTTCTTTCCTTCTATTTTCTTTCATTTCTTTCTTTCATAACTTAGACTGTTACAAACAGACCATCATAGAAAATGATACATTGTAAAATGTGTTAAAGTTTTCAACTTTATACAAACTGTAATAGTCTTTCAAATATTTGAATGAGTATTCACTAATTTCGACTGTTCGCTGATTTAGAATGTTGCACAGTTATTATAATACATTAAAAAAATATCCCAAAGAGTCTACATCAAGAAACAACTTTATTGCTTTAAAAACTTTAAATATTAATGTAGAGTGACTTCCTCTTTTGTCCTAGCTAGGATTTCTAACTTGCTTAAAATGTTCAGGTTTTGGCTTTGTTTTAATATTGTTTTCATACAGGCTGAATGTAATGACTAAAAAGTAGTTTGACCAATAGCATGTAGACATATCCAGGTAAAGAGAAAGTGTGGTTACGCTACATTAATGGGTACTTGGCACATTTATGAAAACTAACTTTCAGGACAATGTTGTTAGAAACATATTCACTCCATAATTGCTCCTAGTCACTTTTGTTCAACTTGTTCTGGGCATACAGTAACACAATCTGTTTCTTTCCATCTTATTGTGCTACAAAGAAACATGTCCAAACCTGATGCTGTCACCACCAAGCCTAAAGTTTTGGTCTCATTAAACTATAGAATCACTCTTTTAAATGTCCCGGGATACTCTTTGGAGACTTCAGGCAAGATGTAATGGGCAGCCAGTTTTTGATTACACTCATTTTTTGGTCTGCTTTATAGTTGTTCCTCATTTTCTGTACTTTGCATTGGGTATAGCTGGAAGCAGACTGAAATACATCATTACAAAGTCCTATAATGCCTTGATCAGCATTTCGTCTAAGTATCATGTCTCGCACCCACACTTTTCTTCCAAATGTGGTGTTTTTTTGTTTGTTTTTTTAACTTGAAAGTGCACTAAGTAGAGAAACTTTTTATTCTTTAAGTGTCTATGAGTATGTTGATGAGTGGTAAAAAAAATCTTAAGCAAATTTAAATACATCATGTGCAAGTCCAAGGAGTGAGTGTGTTTTAATGGAACGATAAACACAAATGCTGTTGTCACAGTGCATTTTACACAGTTTAAATATTAATGAAAATTAAATTAGATTCCTGGCATTCAGTATTTCTCACTCAAATGCAGATTTAAATGCATTTTGATGCACAGTAGCTTATTTTGTATTCTGGTCGTCCTGCTCCTTACATTAAATAGACTTATATTCCCACATTCTAATTGATCGCTCTGCCTCATTTTTTGGGGTACAAATTAAGAATGTCTGCCTGAAGAGACTCTTACCTTAACAAAAGTGCTCCATGATCCTATTTTTCCCTCCAAATTATTCTCTTTAAATTGGGTGTCTTGAGACAGACGAGGTGAGGACTGCAGATGAAAGGCCAGCACCTTGGACAGCTCCAGCCCGATTCTGTGCCTGCTGGTCAAAATGAATCACTTTTAAAGAGACTGTTCTGGAGTGAAATATCTGTAGAAGAACAGCTCATGCTGCCGTACAAGCCCAACTGAGATTGTGAAAAGTCTCATTAGCAACAAATAGCCATTAACCCCCATTTATTATTGTCCTGCTGTTTATTATTCCCTGATTATGTTTTTTGCTTCTGTTTTTAATCTGTTTGCAGTTAAGTAAAGATTCAAACGTGCAAGTTACCAGGTGCTGAAACAGGCATTGTTATTTAGTGGATAAAGGGGCATAGTTAATGGGCATCTGTTTTTAGTTAAATTACATTATTATTCAGAAATGTATTGGACAAATATTGGTGGATATACCTGCCTGGTAAATTCAATTATTATTTAAATTGTACATTTACTGTAAAATACACTGCCCATAATTAATCTTACATTAATCTTACATAAAGGATGTAAACCCATTTAAATGAATTAGGTATTGCTTGTCTATGCGTCCATAGAAATACTTCGGTCATCCAGTTTACCTCATGTACTGTATGTGTAAATCATATAGATTGCAGATAGGGTATCTACTTGCAAATAGACTTAACTGCAATTTTTTAATTTTATTTTATATTTTTTAAATATTTTATTTTATTATTTTAATTTATTTAATTTATTATTTATTTATTTATTTATTTATTGTAGCAGTTGGTTTTTATTTTCGGTTGTATTGGTACTTACTCAACTATTTAAAAAAACAAAACAAAAACATAATCATACATTAAAAAACTTCAACAATACTCAAAAGAGAGAGGAAAAAAATAACATTTAGAGCATCTATCAGATGTCCCCATAAATTCACATGCTTTGACCAAGAATACATAAATTATTCAAGGGCTTATGGGTATTCTCCATAGCTGCAATTCTGTACTTGATCATTTTGAATTATTAATAATTAAATTATAAATTGAATGGATTTTGAAGTCAAAGAAGACTGTAGAGTTGTGGTATTTGAGTTCTAATTCCAAGATGTGACATTTCAAGTAAGCAGGACCACTTGATTATTTGGTAACAGTTTAAAATATGGTTTCAGGTGTTGATATTAGATAATTACATTAGTTAAAAAGGACTAGCAATGAACAATACTTCTACATATATATATATATATATATATATATATATATAAGGTTCTAATATGATATAATATCTAGTTTTATGTATAAGCTCACTTAATTTTGGTGTTTTTTTGTTTTGTTTTTTTTTCAGGTAAGACTTGAGTTATGGAGTCATTTTGCTTCTGTATATCTTGATTTTAAGAATGTTTACATATTTGTGCTGGAAAACTATGTTAATGAATGAGACTTTATTGTAAAGTTTCAGTATGAAGCGTAAGTCCTAAACTCTAAATTTGTTAAATTTGTGTAGTTGTTAGTATATTTTCATTGCATGATCTGTGATGCTATTTCTACAAACATATAAGTTCATGACAAAGGCAGATCTGAAAAAAACTATTTCCTCAACATGTAGTATTGTAAGCTTACTTCACAGACAGGTTTAAAGCTCTTTTTGATATTCCTTTTGCCTGTAAACACGCCTAGAGTGGCTGAGAGTGCATTCTTGAGACATGATTTGAGTGCATTTCTCTTGCTGGTCAAGATGGTGATGAATTTAAAGTAGCCTGGGTTCAGATGTGCTTCACTTCCCCAAACAACACGAATAGATCTATCACACTGACAATAGCTAAGAACTTGGCGTGGAAATAACAAATACAGACTCCACATGGTCACAAAAGCTAAGGCGGCAGAGAATTGCTTAAAGAAAGCCTGAGCAGCGAATTATCTATCACAGAAAAGGAAACAAATGCTTATTTCCTCAGTTTGTTATCTTACGTGTCAGGGTTTGTTTGTTCATGTGCAAGTTACTATAATGAATCAAATCAAGCAAACCTTGAGAATGCACTAAGTATTAAATAACCATTAAATAACCATGTATTAAGATCTGTAGAAGCAACTTCTCAGTAAAGTTAAGAACAGTTGAATAGTGTAGACAAATAATGTAAGGTTAAGCAAATTACTCAATATGTTTAAACTTGAATTAAATACAGTATATGGTGTCAAAGGTTGGACTGAATGATTGCAAATGCACTTTGCACTCCACTTATTCCAAAGGAAGTACTAGATCTGAATAGCGCCGGAGGGAATATACAGTTTCAGAGACACATGGACATTTTTTACTAAACCCGTTCTCATTGATTAGGTTCCTGCTTGAAACAAGCTGGAAATTAAAGTATAATTTAAGGCATGAGTTTAAAAAGGCAGAGGTCAATGAAAAGAGTTCAGATTCAAAGCAGGCCTGCATATACAGTGACATTAATATTTATGCCGGAATATCAGTGAATTTCATAAATGCTCCGCTCTGTTTCTCTTCTCATTTTCAAATGCCCACTCCAGGACGCCATGCTAGTAGAATCTGTCTGTCTACATTGTAGGCCAAAAGTTTGTAATAATTATGTTTTTTTTTTTTTTTTATGTTTTTGAAAGAAGTCTCTTATGCTCTCCAATGCGGCATTTATTTGATCAAAAATACAGTAAAATCCATAATATTTTAAAATATGACTACAGTATAAAATAACTGTTTTCTATTTTAATATATTTTAAAATGAAATTTATTCCCGTGATGCAAAGCTGAATTTTCAGCATACTTACTCCAGTCTTCAGTGTCACATGATCCTTCAGAAATCATTCTAATACAGTATGCTGATTTGCTGCTCAAAAAACAATTCTAATCAATGCTGAAAACATTTTTGTGGAAACCATGATACATTACAAATTAAATGTTTGGGGTGAGTTAGATAGATAGATAGATAGACAGATAGATAGATAGATAGATAGATAATTAATAATTGAGAGACAGTAATAATTGAGCATCAAATCAGCATATTAGAATGATTTCTGAAGGATCATGTGACACTTAAGACTGGAATAATGATGAAAATTCAGCTTTGCATCAGAAATAAATTACATTTTAAAATATATTTAAATACACAATACTTATTTTAAATTGTAACAATATCTCATACTGTTTTGAGACTGTATTTTTGATCAAATAAATGCCGCCTTTGGTTGAGCATTAGAGACTTTTTTTTAAAATAAAGATTCTCAGTCACAAACTTCATAAATATTACAAGGATGCTCTATGCTGGGTTAACAGCTTGTGGTCTCAGTGTATGTACCACACACTTATGGAGGTTTAGCTTTCGGAGGTGTCTGTCTTTAGACAGCGCTGTCTTTTTGAAAGCTGCGAGCTGACATCTGTAGCACACTTGGATTGGTTTTAGTTTTGGTTTTATTTCCCAAAGCATCTGTTAGGGACCTTGGGGATGAAGACGCGGGGTGTCTGATCAAGGCTGTTTGCACATTCCTTTAGCTTCACTTGATTTTTACTATGTGTTTGGCTGAAGAAGAGGGCAGGTTTTCAAGCATCTTTTCCTCCTTAAGCAAAAAGAAGCACTTTGCCATTGGCGTGCTCTCAAAGGAAAATGTGGCATAAATAATTCAAAATGGCAAAATAACACCCCCTCTCTTTTCTTTTGCGTGTGCTTGTAAGTAAAACTAAGACAAATGAAGAATGAAAGGCTGCGATGATGAATATTTCTCTCAGAGCGATAAGATTGTCTTTAAGTGCTCGTGAACGCCGCTGCACATCATGTGTTCTGATGACAGTTTGGTACTTGTTTTTATAAGACAGTGAAAGCAGTAGCTTGACATTCACTCTGCCAAATGGGGTTCTCCAAGTTAAAATCGCAAGAATGAAAAAGTAACAGTGACTGTAATTTAAACATTGATGGAAACAAACTTCCATGCGCTAAGTGCCTCTGAAGCATCCAGAGTCATATGGTGTGACGCTATTAACACAAAAATGTAATAACATATGATAAATCAGTCATGCTTTACTCCATTCTTATTTTTTTTCTACATGAGGCATATGAAAAGAGAACAACAAGTATATGAAAAAGTAAATGCCATTTTGTGAAGATTTTTTTAAAAAAGAAAACATTTCCTTACATGCTAGCTGTTTTAAGATGTGAAACAAATAATTATTGAAAATAATGTTATGATAAGCAGTATTTAAAAAAAATAAAAATAAATGTTTAAATAGTCATGCTGAATCTAATTATGTCCAACATTTTACACATATATCTAGATTTGAATTTCCAAGTAACAGTAGTTGTCTGTGGTTACAAGGTTTTTTTTGTTTGTTTGTTTTCTGTAACACCAGTCAGGAGCAGTGCTCCTAATTTCATTGTATGCAGAAAAATACAATGGCAATAAAGGCATTCAATTCAGTTCAATTCAATTCAATTCAATTCAATTCAATTCAACAAAGTCAGTAACACAAACTGAGATGATTCTTTGGAGTCATTTTTTATTGATGTCTTTTATTAATGATTTGAACATATGTGACTTATGCTTGTGCTAAAGCCTTAATGTCAGGTGGTACAGCTTTTATTCTGCTCATCATAAATCTCAGTTCAGGACTGATTATATACTCCCATCACCCTTCTTAATATCCCCTTGTGTTCAGGCAGAGATTATGCCCTTCTCACTTTCTTTTTAATTAATTTCTCATTTTTTCTGCATAGGGCCTATGTGTCTTAATGACAACCACCAGACTGAGAGGTGGAAGTTTAACTCCGCTTTGCTCGCCAAGAAAACACTGAATACTGGAGATCATAATGCCCAGAAGCATTATGGGAAACCGCAAAGTGCTTTATTAGGGTGAACTGTATTGCATTTTGTCCCATCTTTCCATATCACAAAGAATAAGAGACTCTGATCTTGAGAGTAAAATAAAGTTGCTGGAATATAGCAGCCACATTGTTGATCTCTCAAAGGAAATAGCTACCTTGCTTATTGCATTGAAAGGCAAATAGCATTCCCTCTCCACTTCTAGAGTTGCATTTATTTTGCACAGTACCGGGTGGCATTATTATGTGGAGAGAGAAAAGCAAGGCAAGGCTTCTGGCTCTGTGATTGAAGTATGATGAATCGAAATGTACAATTTCTGCAATTAGAGACAAGGTTGGTCAGGTGCTCACAGACATGAATGCCTTTATAGTGTTATTCTTACTTTTACTAGTCAAATGCACTAATCCTGAGCACCTTTCAGCTTGCCTCAGTGGATTAAATGTGCTTGGATTATCATCAACAATTGCTGATCAATTTCATAATGCTTATACTTCTGCTCTCTACAGAGAAATCACCTGGTTTTTATGGCATAGAACTTTACATCATTATATGATATTGTCATCTACCTCCTGTTAGATGTTACTGTAGATTGTTACATTTATATCCCACCTCGTGATAAAAAATATAGACTGGGAAGCTCTAGTTTTAGGACAGTAGGTTTGATTTGTGGTGCTATTATGCTAAGGAAGACAGTAAAAGACAATCATTTTTCAATAATATGAGACAAAATGAAACAATGTACTTTTACTGAAATATGTTCACAGAGATCATGAATATAAAACGTGTTTAAAACGTGAGTTTAAGGTGTAGTTTATTAAAGAATGCTAAATGTTGTTGTTGTTTTTTTTTTTGTTTTTTAAAAAAACCTTTACTAAATTCTTTTGTGGCAGTTAGTTCAGACACACAAATCTTATCATTTATTTATTTATTTATTTATTTATTTATTTTTAATGGCAGGTAGAAAGTTCATATGATAATATTCTGTATGGCTGTATATCGGCACAGCTGTGATGTGGCGTAGGTACTGTAATCACTGCATGCCAATATAAAGCTATATTGCACTGCTACTCGTGATATTGCATTTATACAACAATTTGATGGGACGAGTGTGTAAATACATAAGAAACAACAGAGGGCCTTTAAAAACTCTCTTTTGTGCAGAACTGCTTCCTTCTGCCACGGATTCACATCTAAAGTCTGACAGTTTAACAGCTGAGCCCAAGACTCACTGTCACTTTAGAACTAGTAACGATGGAATGTCGAGTTGCTTCACTGAAAGCTTATTGTATTACTGTATTAAAAGTTCACTGTATTATGTAGAGTATTATGAGAGAGAGATGAACTGAGCGAGTGTGATTACCTGCATTTGATAGAGCATTCATTCTTCAGCTCAATGTCATTTTCAAAATAAAACATTAGTTTGAATGTCTGCCAAGGAAAGTGATATCTTTGTCATACTATCCTTTCATCTGTTAAGGGTGATTTCCAATGCCAGCGCTGCTCAGTGCATTTGTTCGCTGCATCTTACAAACTGTTGTTGAAAGTAAAAATAACTTCCTTATTTACAACCCTGTTTCAGTCTCTTTCAACAATGTAATTAATCACCATCACAAACACGCACACTGTTTCTCAATTCTAAATACTATTATTAAATACTACTATTATTTATATAAAATAATATTTATTGAATAATAATATTTAATAAACAACAACAACAGCCAACATAAAAGTTGCTAGGCATTTCAGTCAAAAATACAAAGGAAGCACTCTGATTATACAGAATTGAAGTTACATACAATATATAAAGTGATGAGATTTTGCCCTCAGCCAAAACTATTTGCTCTGGAACAAATCATAGATTAATGAGACCAAAGACTAAATGTTAGATTTACCCCAAACAAATTATAACTCATGTTTAACCTCTATGAAGACATCAGAGCCAGCAGTAAATTCCAGAAGATCTGGTCGAGGTAATCCTGCTCTCAGTGGATTCATGAGTGCTGAATGGCCGCTGACGCCCTGGATCTTACATCTCCGAAAACGTCAAAGCAAATTTTCAAATTTTTGAAGTTTAAACAAGTACATTCTTGCCTAAAAACTCTTAAAACTACATTCTGTGACACAAAAACAGTATTATTTATAAACTTCTAGTGGATTTGGGCGTCCACCATGGCACTCGCTGTGAGAAATACAGCAAGTGGAGGGAAAAAAACGGTGAAACGGTTGGAGCTCTGTTATCACTAGAATATAACACTCCTCTCAGCCAATCAGATTCAAGAACATATATAATTTGAGGATATATAATTTTTTAGTTTATTGATTATGAAATGATTGATTATGATTTAGGGACATGATTTTTTCCATTTTTAAGGCTTTCGACTGAATAAGTTTAAATTATTTCTGAATGACTCATGTTTTTATCTTGGATACATATCATTAGCATCTACTGTACATTATGTGAGATTTAGGTTGAGATGTGAAGCACTTCTCAGCCTCATTCAAATGCATGATATTTTATCATCAAATGCCTTTTTGTGGAATACTTTCTATACAATTTCAGTAGCAATGTTAGGCATGTTGCCTTTAGCAAACTGAAATTTTGATCGATGTTCAATTAAAAATTAATCAGGAAAAGCTGAATTCATTTCCCAAACTTTCAGTAGAAACTCAACTTTTCTCTAAATACAGACTTTAACAATGTTATCAGTGACTTTGCCGAAAGTAAAGGTGCATCTTGGTCTCTGTGAATTGTGTCTGCTCCCCATGATATGTGTAATGGGTGCTGTTTTCCCCCTCTGCGGGTTTATTTCGGCACAGTTTCTGTGTGTTAAGAGAGCGGTTCGCATGAAGCTCAAATGCTGGCGCAGAATAGCTCATCCAGATTCAGACAGGCTGATCAAATAAATTCCGCATTACATCGAGAGGGCCCTAGGGGGAAGTTGGGGGATATCCTTTTCTCAATGTGTATTCCCCAGCTTGCTACTAGCAAATAAGCCTGTTAGCAACACAGCAATGCTGAGTCACACAGCAAAGGATCCAGCTAGAACCAGCAAATAGCATGGTAATCGTTGGCTTTTTCCCCTTTCCATGTTGCTGTGTAATCATGATGTCATTTTGAAAGATTTTTATGAGATTTTAATGAGAACTAGCATGCAGCTGAAGGTGTGAATGGCAGTTGTAGCGTGACTATTACTGTTATCACTTACACTGATGTTATATGATGACCTCAGATGTGTTTGCGAACACTGCCACAAGGGTTGGAAAGGCAAATTGTTAAAATAAACAAAGCCATTAAATAAAATTACAAAACACCTCTGACATAGATGGGAATTGCTTTTCAGTGCGAATCTGTTTAATTCATGAGCTGCTGATTCTGAGAACCCAGGAAATCATGACCTTCTTTTGAGTGCTTAGGGGAAAAAAAAAGTTTCTTAATATGTACGACAGCACACTACCAGTCAGAGAAATCGGTGAGTATTCCATCAGATAATATTATTTTGGCCTCAAGGATTTTGTAATATAGGCCTACTGTCTTTCTAACTAGTGAATCACCCTGTCAGTTAAGTAATGTATACTTGATTTCCAGTGTAAAAACGCCCTACAGACACCCTAAAGATTGCCTCAAAATATTATTTCCTTATATTCTGGTTTTCCACAGAGAGTCAATGTGAGTAAAACTGCATTTTATAAGCAACAGAAGAAACTCACGCTAGAGTCGGATATGTCAAGAGCGAAACTCTTCTTTCAAATGCACAGGGAAATTAAGACAGGGACTCAAAACAACCCACACAACCTCGCCAGAGGGTAGAAAGCATCCTCCAAATCCACAAAGTAATGAAATAACTTTCCAAACAGAGGAAGAAAGCTCAGGTAAGAGCTGTAGTTAGGAGTTACCCTATAGTGCTGATTTAAGAACGGTTACGCGGTTTACCTTACGATCGTTAAACTTGGAATTGTGTTAGAAGGACGTCTGGTCAAAGATTAGAGCAAAGTGACTTCTGCCTGGGCTTTTGCAAAGCACATTTGGACATTTAGACTCTTTCTCCATTTAAGGACTACTTAACTGAAAATGAGAGGCGTTCCCTGTCAAGGTTGGGTTGGCAGTGACCAATGATGCCTTGATTGAGCTGTCGATTCCATTAACAAGCAATTGGCCAGTTGTAGATTTGTATTGACGGCTCAACTGACAACTCTATACAAGTGAGGAAGGTTTCAGAAATGCCTTAGATTGTCTTTTTTAATACATTTCATAATCTCTGATTTATTTGGATAAGTAGACTTCAGAAACTACAATAATAATAACAACATGTAATGATGTTGCACTATTTTATATAAAAATGTGATTTTATGGACAGAAATGTGTTACTTCATTATATACTTCATATACATACATACATACATATACATATATAATGTATGTGTATATGTATCTATATCTATCTATCTATCTATATATCTATATATATCTATCTATATATATATATATATATATATATATATATGTATGTGTGTGTGTGTGTGTATTAAAAAAAGAAGAAAAAAAACAATTCTGTTCTTTGACTTTTATATTCATCAAAGAATATCGAATGGATCACGGTTTACGCAAAAATATTAAGCAGCATAGCTGTTTTTAACACTTATAATGATAAAAATATGAGCACCAAATCAACATATTATAATGATTTCTGAACCATCATGTGACACTGAAGACTGGAGTAATTGCTGATAATTCCGTTTTACTGTCACAGCATAAATTACAATTTAAAGTATAATAAAATGTAATTGTAAATATTTATCCATATTACTGTTTTATTTTATTACTGTGTATTTATGATGAAATAATTCGAGTTGGGGAAAATGACTTTTGAAAGTAATGCATTACAATATTGCTTTACTCCATGGAAAAGTAACTAATTGCGTTACTTAGTTACTTTTAATGAAAAGTAATACAAGTTACTTTTGGATTACTTTTTGTCACCTGGCTTGCTTATTTGATTTTTAATAAAAAACAACCCAAAAATGATGTTTTGGCAACTGTAAGGACCCTTTCACACCAAAAGTGAAATTAATAAGACTCTCTCTAACAAGGCTGAAGGAATGCCTCTGCATCTGTACCTCACTCCCAATCTCTGTCAACATGGGGACAGAAGAACTGTCAGTGAATAAATGGGAAAATAAAGTAACTTGCATTACTTATTTGAAAGATTACTTGTAAATTTAAAACTAATGCATTACTTTACTAATTACTTGAAAAAAGTAATCTGGTTACGTAACTCGCGTTACTTGTAATGCGTTACCCCTAACACTGGAAATAAATGCAGTCTTAATTCGCTTAAGTAAATAGATAATAAGCAAGGGATTAGTAAATGCAGTAAGTGAAAATATTATGCTTTAGGTATAACTTTGCATGGAGTATGTGTTTATTTATTCACACATACTCAAGATAAAGTACGACCTTATTTTCTGAAAGTAAAATACAGTCTCCTAACTGTATGATATGTGAACCATTGTGAGAGCTTTGTCTGTAAGTGTCTTATCCACTTTAAGCAGACTGTGAGTATTCTTCAATATAATTTGACTTTTGAAAGATGAAGTGCTAAATGCATCCGTAACATTAAAATGTCAAAGTTATGTTTGTTGCAATCTTTTATTCTCTCTAAAACTCCGCCACAAGTCTTTCTCAGAGTCAAGCTTTTATTTTGATCTTGTTTACTCCTTTCTGTAATTTTTCCCCCCTCTTGATTGGGATAGGTTTTTTAAAAGAAATTTGTTATTCTTTTTCTCCAGCTGTGTTCTGATCACAGTTCTGATCACAGGCTTTGTTCCCTCAGGCTACATTGACTGGATGGAGATACATTTTGACATGTCAATGCTTCCAAAATGGCCCTGGTGAAATGCAACCCTGGAGAGCTCACCAGCTGTGTTCCCCAGGCAAACAGAGATTAGATATATGTTGATTCAAAAACATGCTCTTTAAACCAAATTAAAATGGTGTTTCTTTTGAAAAATATTTTAACATCGTTGTAAAAAAACAGTTAGTTGGTAATTAAAGAAAGGTCAGTTGCAGTAAGCCAAAACTTGCTTTATACAGTGTATGAGTTATGATTTTGCACCAAAATGTCAAATGACAGACTGATTTTTTTTTTTTTTTTTTTTTTTGAGGATGAGGGCACGTGCAACCTGTTCATGTTGGCATCAACTACATTCTGCTGGCACCAAGTGGATGAATTTGTGCCTTAGATTTTGATTGGACAAATGGCCTTTGACAACAGAAGATATGTGCAGTGTTTCCTCCTCCATTTTCTAAACTGATAACCCAATTAATTTGCCAAGTAAGGTTAAATTCATTTTATGTTTCGTATTTAGCTTTGCTGTGGCCACAGTTGTGATGCAGGTAATGGATGCCAAGTTGGGTTTAAAAACAAAAAAGAAGGAACACTAAGTAAAGTCTCTATTAGTTCTAAAGGGCAGTTTCAACAAACCACTCATTAGTCCATAAGAGTTCAATTTATACAACTGAGAATAATAACGGCATGCATATTTTATGTGTTCAGCAGAACACTGCCCTCTTATCTTATTGAAAATATTCAATCCATAAACCACATTGTAAATGAAGTTGGTGCAAATCATTGGTAAAAATCTGTGAGGAGCATGAGGAATCCATTGAGAATTTATTAGCGGCTTTTAAGCTTTGCCTTGTCTAGGTGCAAGACGTTTTACAGTTTAATTAGGAGGGAATGAGAGAGATAAAACCACATGAGCACACATCATTTATGTAGATGCTGTTTGGTTGTACACAGTGCATGAATTTGTGAGATAGCGAGCAGTCTGGTAAAGCACAGCATCTTTTCAATCTTTGGCGTATAATGTGATGAAGATCTGTAAGAACATAATAAACAGAACTTGTTTCTGGCTTATATAATACATATTTCTATAAAAATTTTAACCTAGTCACTCGAATGTGCGAGAATTTTAGACCCATCCCACATGGTACAATGTGAAGTGCCATTAAATCTATGCACAATTTGGGACTTTAAATGTAAAAAGTTTTGCATAAAATTCATCAAGGGAACAGAAGGTGAAAGAATGAGCTTCTCTCTGCTTACTACTTAATGAAGTCCTGAAGATTCATGAAAATATTTGGGCATCTAGGCTGAGAAGGACCAAAGGGGTGGGACACTTTCCAAAGGTGTTTTTATTCTTCTTTAGAGCATCTTGGCCATTAAAATTCTGCTCAGAATCTCAAACTCTCCCTCATGAAAACGACAGCTCCAAAATACGAAATTCATCAGCATTATTAGCCAGCATGAGCTAAAAAATGCTATCTTATGTAGCGAATTTGCTTAAAAGGGAATTGTATATAAATAATTACAATTAATTATGATTAATTACAATTATTTATATCGGCTGACAGTAATAA
>JAFVLL020029887.1:0-13504 GCA_021397915.2 Tor tambroides
AATGTCCCTTTACGATTTTGATCCTTGCTACATGCTCTAATGCATTAATACTTAGGAAAGTATTTTCTGTGGCCAAGAAAATATCCTTTCTTAGATTTGATATGAACTTAAACTGAATGTTCGCTGGACGAACAGATTAGTTGATGGCAATTTAATTCTGCGACGGTTATTACTGTCAGCCGATATAAATAATTGTAATTAATCATAATTAATTGTAATTATTTATATACAATTCCCTTTTAAGCAAATTTGCTACAGCCACAAAGACTGAATCTCCTCTAATCCCTCCTCCAAAAGTCATCAAGATAGTCAAAGCCAAAGGCAAACCAAGCAAAACTGTAAAACCTAATACAGTGCAGAAAAGTACCATGAAGAAAAGGAAGACAGTGTGATTCTTCTGTATTTGCATCACTGTAACTGATGTAGATAAATATAACCTGAAACCCATTTTAAACAGTTTTCATTATTGAGGGTGCTTGTTTTATATATGACTGTTTAGAGTGTTCAATTAACCTGCTTGACTGTCAAAGGAATGTACTATGCTAGTTCACTGGTCAGTAAAAAAATTATACACTTCTGGTAATATACCTTGAAATCACCAAGAATTTGAAGACTGTTTAGGCTTAATTCTGTTGCAAAAAATTAATTAAGTCAGAAAGTGCCTTAACACAAATGAAGTCATTTTAATAGAAGATTGCAAGATTTCAATAATGTGAAAAAAATGAGAACTGTATAAAAAAATAAAGTAATATAATCACTTAACTGTTCCTATAGTTTATACTTAACAGCTTGGCTGAATTAAATGACTACCAGTGTTATTTCAAAACAAAAATTAATAGTTAATAAACAGACTACTAGTGTTTAATATTAAAATCCACAAAATAGGCAATCTGCTTCACACTTTTGCCTATATGTATTTTTTTTTTATATTAGCAGTGTAGGGTTAAACTGGGTCCTCCTGTTTGAAGGTTGTGAAGCGTTCTGGGTTGTCACTTTCTTTGGATAATAAAGGGGTTTCCATTTCCTCCACCTTCACTTTTACTGCAATAACTGTAGAGACAGGCAAATCATGTAAGAACAATGTAAGTATATACATGTATATGATTTTGTGAATGAAGAGATTGCTACATACTTTCTTCCTCAGGTTCAGTCTTTATTTGTAAGGTAAGTGGAGTGACCGAAGGGTTTGACGCCTCTTGTGATCGATTCTTCTCCGGATTCTCAGTGGGCTGTGCGGGCTGGGATTTAGATGTGCATTTACCCATGTTTTTCTTTACAAATCTTCGCTCTAAAGTGAAAAATACAGAATCATAAGAGAATTAAAGGGAGCTACTGACAACACAGTACAAAACTAGTTAAGAGAAATTCCATGAATGTAACCATCATGTGCTTTAAATATTTAAATCGTTTAAGAATCAACAATTCATTGAAGTAACCAAAAATGAAACTTACTCCTCCTTCCCATAAAAGGTTTTGCCTTTTTACTTGTGTGTGAGCGTTCCTGACCCTGAGGTGGTTCTACACAAGAGAGCAAAATACAACATGTAACAACCAAATGTTTGAAAATTGTCATTTTCACAAAAACCAATGAAAATTACAATTATTTTACCTGGGCCGATGGGTGGCTGCAGCTGGTAGCCAGTGATTTCACACCAGCCCACTGGATAAATTTCAGGAGACTGACAGTCTACCCACTGATCAAACTCAGGCTCCCAGCCATCAAAGTGAAGAAGGAGAAGCCGGCCTACGCAGCGCCTAACAGTGGCCACACACACCAACCGTGGCTCCATGAGGTCCACTGCCTCTAGCTTCATACCCGAGGTAAAGCCATGGCCTACATCATCCTGGGAAAGACGCACGAGGGAGGGACCACAAGATGAGCTTAAAACATAAGCTCACATATGCATTAACATATTGTATATGGCTCAACTACCAAAATAAAAGGTTTACTGTGTTGAAAAGTCTTCGTGGAGCAGCTACAGCTCCTTTTTCTTCTAAATATTTCATCCATGAGAATGTGGCATGATCATAACCTGATGAGAAAGGAGGCAATTTCAACAATTTTTCAACAATTTCTTTTACTTAAGTATGGATTTTAGAAGTTGAAGACATTACCAGGAGGTAGGGTAAGAGGTATTTTGTTGTTCTCGCAGTATCCAACAGGTAAAATGGCATGTGAGCTGGCATGATAACAAAACCAGTCAGAGCCATCACCGATCTCGACACCATCAATGCCTACCATGATGTATCCATCCAGCAACACCTGAGTGATAAGATAAGCCAGGTCAATGCAAATACTTTTAACAAGGTACTGAAATGATTTACTTAAAAGTAATAAACAGTGGCTGTATCGTACCTTACGGACTGATGCAACGCAGATGTTCCCAAGGTTCAGAGGATCAATTGCTTCAAGTTTCATGCCTTCCTCAAAAAAAGTATCTCCCATGTAAACTGTCCTCAACTGTTTGCATAGAGGAAGGAATTATACATAGTAAATGATTATATGCCGTTAGATTTTTAAACTAACAAAAAGTAAAAAAGGAATTGTGACAATATTTTAGTTGAACATTTTAGTGAAATGGTATATGCACTAACCTTCTTGAACTGATCGGGCACACTGTTTTGAAGGACTTTGCGAAATGTTGGATGGCTACTCATGTTGACACTTGTATCTGTGTGAGAAATATGCATGATATTATCTACAAATAACCTAATGAGAAAAACAACAAGTGACAAAAAAGTATGAAACAGGATTCCATACGAAAATAATAATAATAATCTTTACAAAAATGAACAAATAATACAAATTCCCTTTTTTCCCCCCTATGGATCTCTGCACACGACGTAAAAATTATGATGGCAACAAATTAAGAATTTGTCCCCAAAGACTTACTTATTCGTGGCAACATTTTATTTATTCACTCCCTTGTTTCAGTTAAACCATTCCCAGGACTGGGTGCCATTTATCTAAAACATGCCAACAAATAAATAAGCCATAGGAACAAATTCTTCTTATATAACCATATCTTTATTGGACAATTATGAAAGATAACAAGAAAATCCAAGTGTCATATGTGGGGATCAGTATTTTTTCAGCTTGTTCATGTCAAACGTTCTGCATGTTTGTACTAACATTTTGTCTGTATCTCTCAGTTTCTTCTCACCTGTTTCTTTGATTGAGTGGCCCACTCTTTCAGACCAGCCTACAGGGTGTAATAGAGGACTCTGCATGTGACACCAGAAATCTGAGAGCACTTCACCTGAGGGTCCCAGTCCCCCATCCTCATACAGCAGTCTGAGTCGGCATCCTATGACAGTATCCACCACTGCCAAACGAGTACGGCTCACCTGCGCGCGATCGACCACCTCCACCCGAACCCCCTGCCTGAACGGACACCTCAAACTGTCTGCCATCTGAAACACAGATAGATGGGAAACAGAGGATAACAGTTATGCAGAGATGAAAGAAAAACAGATGATATCAATGGAATAGAAATTTGCCAGTGCTGTCACCTTGACATGAAAGTCAAC
The DNA here is from genome assembly GCA_021397915.2 of Tor tambroides. Classification (NCBI taxonomy): domain Eukaryota; kingdom Metazoa; phylum Chordata; class Actinopteri; order Cypriniformes; family Cyprinidae; genus Tor; species Tor tambroides. The sequence goes on from JAFVLL020029887.1 coordinate 3,532, forward strand.
AGGAAGAGTGTGCGCTCCAACCAGTCTCTCCATCAGGTAGGATTTCCAGTCTTTAATATGCTGGTGGACCTCTATAGGAAAAAGAAACAAAAAAATCAAGATTTAGCATTTTTACAGAATTTATTTTATACCCTGTGACCTATGGCATAAACACTCACCTTGAGGGGGCACCAGCAGCTTGCTGTTCACTGCACACCAGCCAATAGGGTGAACATCAGCCGTGCCTACATTACACCACAGGTCATGGCTGTCATCATCCTCAAAGCCCTCATAACGCAGAAGAGCCATATAGCCTGAGAGAAACACAACAAATCTAATTAACACACAATAATCACATAATAGTACCCATGATTTAATTTAACTGCACACTAAAAATGTACAATGTTTTATTAAAATAACATTTATTACAACCTAATAAACTACTCTGTGAACGTGTAGCTTTTTTCTAACATGTTGTCAGACTACACTGTATTTTTTATTTTTTTATGCAGACAGGCTAGTTTGATAGTTTAATTAGTATTGGTTCTTTAGTGTCTTTGTATATTAATTTGTTGTTACAGGTCTGTTTAACTCATTCGATACAGACAGCAAACTCAAAATTTGGGGAAATTATAATGACTTGATATAAATATAAAACACACTTATGTTCTAAGTTTGAGGTCAGTAAGTTTCTTTAAATGAAGTAATACTTTTATTCAGCAAGACCACATTAAACCGATTGGAAAAAGTGACAGTAAAGACATTTATAATCTCATTCTATTTCAAATCTTTTTTCAAACCTTCTATTCACCAAAGAATTTTTTCTTGAGCACCAAATGGGCAAGACTGAAGTAATGGCTTCTGAAAATTCAACTTTGCCTTCACAGGAATAAATTACACTTTAAAATATAATAAAATAAAAAAACGGTTATTTTATATTGCAATGATATTTCATAATGTTACTGCTTTTACTGTATTTTCATTTGTCAAATAAATGCAGTCTTGGTGAGCATAAGAGACTTTTCAGAACACACACACACACACACAAATCGTACCAACCCCAAACTTCTGAATAATAACAATTATTTAAAAAACATTTTTATTTTATTACAAATATTAATAATATGGAGTTATATACCTGCCAGCTGTACAACAGTGGCGATCCAATACACCTTACTTGGCAAGGCTGTGTGAGTGTTGAGAACCTCCACTTTTAACCCCACATAGATGTCGTCCCATGGAGCACAGAGTGGTACCTGTGATGTGGGGAGTAATGATTGACCATCATTATGCAATAGCAACAATAATGTGAAGGACATTTACACATTGTTATAACATTCACCACATTTATTTTTCACAGGAACATTTTTGCAAGAACCACAGTGTGGATAGAAATCACTCACATGTCTGAAGCAGGATACTGGGGCAGCGAGGAGGCCACTTTTCTCAAGGTAATTACCCCAGTCAAACCCAGCCAAAGTAGCTTGGACATAGACAGTACCATATCAACATTTAGATATTTGTATAGCTCACTGCAGTGAAACGTAAGAGTAATCTGTGTGTTTTCTCACCATCTTGTCCAGCTGCTCTGCTCTCCTGATGCTGCTCATTGACTTTTGCGTGTGAAGCCTCAGTCTGTGATTTCAGAGACAGTTTGTGTGATGACTTCCTAGTTGGTGGCCTTCCCTGAGTACAAAGACACACAAAAATTGAATCACTGTTCGAATAAATGTGAGTATAAATACATTGCCAGACATTCCCACCTGAAGCCGTGCAAGAATTGAGGATCTCTTTGCATTGGAGGAGTATGATCGCGAGCATGACACACTACAGAAGCGCTTGGACCTGGAGAAGAAGGTTTCCATGGTGCCTTTGGTTCCACACATTTCACATGTAACTGCAGAGACATAAAATTGAGTTGGTTTTACATATACTTGTCCATGGCATGCATTTGTGCATGTTCATTAATATAAGTGTTCCTGAATTTACCCATTCCATCACTTTCTGCACAGGAAGAAAGTGTCATAGAATTATTAACATCTTCATCAGTGGAATTCTGCTGATTGTGGTGTTCTCCATCAAATATTCCTTCTTCTCCATCATTCATAAATGTCAATTCCAGTTCATCCTTTTTAAGAAAAACAAAGTTATTTATTAATTAATCAAAACAATGGTTAAAAAAAAAAGTAGTAATAAAATGTTGATTTATACACACACATACATACCACCGGTCAAAAGCTTGGAATAATGTTTTTTTAAGTATTTTTTACGTCAAGGCTGCATTTGTTTGATAAAAAATAATACAGTGAAATATTAAAATTTAAAGTAATGGTTTAAAGCAGTTTTTTTTTAAATATATTTTTAAATCTGATTTATTCCTGTGATGGCAAAGCTGAATTTTCAGCAGCCATTACTTCAGTCTTTCAGCGTTACATGATCCTTCAGAAATCATTCTAATATAATGTGTTGTTGCCCAAGAAACATATCTAATTATATCAATGCTGATAGCAGTTGTGCTGCTTAATATTTTTGACATAATTAGTGCTGTCAAATGATTAATCGCATCCAAAATAAAAAAATTTGTTTACATAATACAGTATGTGTGTGTTCTGTGTATCTTTATTGTATATAAAAATACAAACACATACAGAGTATATTTTGAAAAGATTTATATGTATTTACATGTATATTTTTTATGTTCATGTAATTTATATAAAATATACATATATTTAACATATAAACAACTTTTTTCTTAAATTTACATGCATGTTTGTGTATTTATATATACATAAATATACACAGTATATTATATGAACAAAAACTTTTATTTCGGATGCGATTAATCGTTTGACAGGACTAAACAGTACTTATTTTACATAGATTATAAACGTCTGCACTGTCACTGTCACTTTTGACCAGTTAAATCTGACGTTGCAGAATAAAAGTTTTGAATTCTTTCTTAAGAAATCTTACTGGCCTGAAACTTTCCGAAGTTTTCCAATTATTATTATTATATTTATTTATTTATTGCAGGTTTGGGCCTCCATACCTAGCCTCGGGCTTTTTCAAAGAGTCTGCACTGAAAGACGAAAGAGTCATGATGGGAGACTCACTGATGGGAGCTGTTGAGGTTCAGTGGTCGCTCTGCGTCTCCTCTTCGCACAAACGCAACAGGAGACACCGCTTCCTCCGCAGTTACTGCACGGTGGTCGGATGAAAACCGTCGGGACAGCTCCATCCTTCAGCCTCAGCCCTTTGAATCCCATTGTTTTTGCAGCGGCATACGATTTCGGATCAAAGCAGTCTTTGCTGAAGTGCTCAGAGCATAGATGAGAGTACGTCTTGGCGACCCATTTCTTTCGGGTCTTCTTGACCTGCTTCTCCCATTTGCGGAACTCCTCGGGGTCTTTGGGAAATCTGAACATTGAGACACTTTGCCCGCTGAACTTCCCACAGCCATAAGCAACACATCGGTTAGGCATTTGTAATTTTTAATATTTTTAAGATGTGGGATCAAATAAAGGTCCACAGCGTCTTCAGGAATATAGTTTGCAGCTTGCTTCAACTGTTGTCTGGGAATTACATTCAAGAAGCATTAAAACATTTAAATATTTCCACCAGATAACATTAAACCACATTACTTTACGGTTCTAGCAATCATTCAATGGTGCACGCATATAAACAAAGATTTGAAGAACATCTAAGAGCTCCCTATAAATGGTAAACACTAAGCAAAACGCAAAAACAGAACTCCACAACAAAACATTTCTAACTTGCTTTAACGTTCTTAGATAATCCAATGTGGTGTGGTTTGCTTTTCGTGAACAGCGCATTATCGCCATCATCCGGACTGGAGAACCAGAACAGTTACATAACAAAATGATTTTATTAACCTGTATGATTTTATACGCTGGTTGTTTGTAATACGAAGTGATTTCATAAAAGCTTTAGTAACACAGAAAACTATTTATATTTATCTATTACACATTAACTGTTGATTCAACAATATTGGAATAGTCATATATGTTTCCTGTCTTTAAGTGTGGTTCCATGGTGTAATGGTTAGCACTCTGGACTCTGAATCCAGCGATCCGAGTTCAAATCTCGGTGGAACCTGACTTTTGTTTTCTGTGAGGTAACTAAAGATAAGTTAAGCACGTTGTATGTTATAATGCGTTGCTCAATGCTTATACTGTACTTATAATTAGATGAAAAATATCAATAATAAAAAGGGCACTTAACCAAGAATGAAATTACTAGTCTGGAAGCTGTAATGCAGAAATCACATGACTGTACCTGTACTCATGGCTCCTCCTTTCTTGCAAAGCTGAACTGGGTCAGTAATGTAATCTACATTACTACCACTACTGACACTTGCTGTAAGTGGAAAGATAAAGATGATTCATTCTGTTAAAGAAGTTCATTTAACAACTGCATGCATGTACAAGTTCTCTAAACGGCAGGAAATTAACTAGCCGAGTCTTTTGTTTATAAGTGACTATGTTAAATTGAATATATATATATATTGTTTTATATATGAAGTTGATTGAACAAATATCATTTGGCCTTTCATCCAGTTTTTGTAGGTCTTTTATATACAGTCATGGCCAAAAATATTGGCACCTTTGGTAAATATGATCAAAGAAGGCTGTGAAAATTAATCTGCATTGTTAATCCTTTTGATCTTTTATTTTAAAAAATTCACAAAAATCTAACCTTTCATTGGATAATAAGAATTTAAAATGGGGGAAATATTATTATGAAATAAATGTTTTTCTCTAATACACATTGGCCACAATTAACGGCACCCTTTTATTCAATACTTTTTGAAACCTCCATCTGCCAGTTTAACAGCTCTAAATTTTCTCCTATAATGCCTGATGAGGTTAGAGAACACCTGACAAGAGATCAGAGACCATTCCTTCATCCAGAATCACTCCAGACCCTTTAGATTCCCAGCTCCATGTTGGTGCTTCTTCTCTTCAGTTCACCCCACTCATTTTCTACAGTCACTTGTTGATTTTTTTATCTGTTGGTATTTGATAGAATCCATGATGCCATGTATCTAAACAAGATGTCCAGGACCTCCAGCAGAAATATAGGCCCACAACATCAAAAATGCAGCAGTATATTTCACTGTACACATGGGGTACTTTTTATCCCTGTGTTCATCAAACCCATCTTAAGTGTTTGCTGCTAAAAAGCTCATTTTTTAGTTTCATCTGACCATAGAAGCCAGTCCCATTTGAAGTTCCAGTCTTGTCTGATAACTGAATATGCTGGAGCTTGTTTTTGGATGAGTGAGGAGAATTTTTCTTGAAACCCTCCCAAATAACATGTGGTGACATAGGTGCTGTTTGACAATTTCCTCAATTGTCAATTGACAATTTCAAAAACCTCAAAAAAAACACAAAAATGGGTCACTGAGCTCGAAACCAAGCTTCTGCTATGGCCATTCCAATCCTCTGACCTGAACCCTGTAGAAAATGAGTGGGGTGAACTGAAGAGAAGAAGCACCAACATGGAGCTGGGAATCTAAAGGGTCTGGAGTGATTCTGGATGAAGGAATGGTCTCTGATCTCTTGTCAGGTGTTCTCTAACCTCATCAGGCATTATAGAAGAAAATTTAGAGCTGTTAAACTGGCAGATGGAGGTTTCAAAAAGTATTGAATAAAAGGGTGCCGTTAATTGTGGCCAATGTGTATTAGAGAAAAACATTTATTTCATAATGATATGTCCCCCCATTTTAAATTCTTATTATCCAATGAAAGGTTAGATTTTTTTGATTTTTTAAAATAAAAAATCAAAAGGATTAACAATGCAGATTAATTTTCACAGCCTTCTTTGATCATATTTACCAAGGGTGCCAATATTTTTGGCCATGACTGTATAGCCTACGCTTAAAACCACTTTGTCCTGGGCCCCATGAATTCTGACTACTGGTCTCACATTAGATCTTGCAATTTCTTGGCATCTTTGTGTGCAGTACTCATCAGATGGTCAATGAACGGACAGTGGGTCAGCTGTGGGTGTGTGCTTAACCATAACCTTGACAAGTAATCTTAGTGCCTTCAGAAAAGTAAAGACTCTAGCATTGCTAAGAAAAAAGAGAGAGTTTGAGGCTTACATGGGTAGACAGATGATAAGGGAAGGGTAGATGATTGGGAAACAATTTTAATAATGCATTGATTTCAACCATGAAAATTTATCATAGACTGCCAGCCTCAGAGGCAACATTTTAAGTCCTTTGGGAGTTTGGATAACTGTCCTGCAATAATTGTCATAATGCTTCCAAAAGATTGATTCGCTTAGCCACATTGTTGGGTCTGTATTTAAGCACTTCTTCCTTTCATCTAATATATATTAATGAAAATTGTAATTAATCTGGACTGCTTAAATTAGCTATATTTTGCCAAATTAGCACTGCTTACAAAAAATGTTAATACATTTTTCAATAGTAGGTAAACTACATTTATAAAAATGAACCACTGGAGAGCATTTTCTTTAACCTTTGTTAAAGAATGACGTATTGAAAAATACTACGAGGATAAAATTGACTGCTATAGTATCGCTATAGCCAATGAGAAATCGAGGGCTAATCTAGAAAGTTATTTTCTAGTAACTTGACACTAAAATAAATTAGATAATAATTAAAAATAGCAATCTGTGTTAATTATTAATGTAAAACATGGACCTTTATTAATGTAAAATATTAATCTTTATTCAAACAATTTAACACAGTTTAGGTGTCATATAGCTGTCATGCAACAGAAATTTTGAGTAGGCCTTCAACATATAATGATTTAATATTCTGTATATTAGCCATTTTTAATTTCTAGTGTAATGATAGAAAATAATAAAAAACAGATGGACAGTTATATAGTTGTAGTTGACCATTGTAATTCATATTCCACCACATGCAATTCTTGCATAAATCAAATCAAATGTAATTCTTAAATCACTTCTTAAATGTTTTGTGCACATTGTCTAATAAGTTAAAATACTCATTATAGTGGGATTTTGTAAGTTATTTATTCCACTTTTTGATTTTAAATTTAGATTTCAATTACTTCTTGAATTTAGAAAATTTCCCAATAAAATTCCAACATAAAACAATGTAAATTTGTATTTTCATAACAGACTAAATGTAATAATTCTGTGCTAACATTTTCAGAAATTTAAATACCAACTTAATAGTTAAAGAAAGAAAATAAAGTTCATATTTTGGCTCAATTTGAACTTTTGGTACTATTTTGATACCATTTGATACTAACATGACCGTACGACACAGTCTACAAAACACACCTATGTTGCGAACAGATATGGCAGACGAGCAAAACTGTTTCGAGCATATCATCGCTCAATTCTCCAACTCTTGACGGGACTGGATGAGTTGTAGAGCCGCTGCGAGCGTCTTTTTATCCTTTCTTGCCGAGCCGACTCCCCCTACCTCCTCCTCCGCTTGCAAAATTGTATAAAGAACAAAAATCTGGCTGGGGAGGGGGGTTGATACGCCGAAGCTGAAATCGAGACGCGAACCCAGGAAAGAGGAGTATTTTGTACACGGGACTTTCCCCCCCTTCGTCCCTAAAAAGGAGGGGGAAATGTCATATTTTTAAAAGCGATATTTTTAAAATCGAGGATTACGAATAGGTTTAGGCGCCAATCTCTGAGGATATATATTTTAATTCGTTAAAAAATATGGCCGAGAACGTTCTGGAGTCTGGCCCGCCTTCAGCCAAGAGGCCTAAACTGTCCTCCCCGGCGCTATCTGCCTCAGCCAGCGATGGAAACGGTAAATATTTATTTCGTTTAATTTTTACAATACTGAGATGTTTGAATCACTGGTTGCTTGTTTTCTGTGTACCCATGCAAGATGAAGTCTTTAAGCGGGGAATGGATTTTTCTGTTTAGTTTTGTGCTCAGGCTAGTTTGGGAAGCTAACGACGTATACGCACGAGATAGCTTTAGCTTGTCAGTCCAGCTTGGTTAGCATTAGCGCTCGTTTATCGATGTTGGGATTCACTCACAGCGACTGCACGCTGCTTTCACTCGGCGAGGGTCTGTGCTTGGTGTCAGCTAGTGCAAATGTACAACTAACTGGTGCAATGAAAAATATATTGGATATACAGTGGCAATAACAGTAGTGGGATTATTATTTTTTTTCTGTGAAACGCCCGTTTCGGTTTGGTTCCCACTTACAAAGAGTTTGGATCACTTCTTCAGATAATAAATATAATGTATAAAAAAATGCATTAATGATATAAATTCTACGAATAGCCTCTGAAAGCCTAGTCTTCACATTTCGTCAATACTCCTTTATTTACTAATAATCGCCAGTGATTAACATAAATTAGCCTGCTAAACTGAGTCAATCAACTTCAAAACTTTTTCACTTGAACACAGTTGTTTTTACAAACTGTCCGTGTACAGCGAGTACAAACGTTAGCCGCTATTCCTTGTTTTACTCAACATATTTTCCTGTTCTTTTTAATGTTAATGTGAATAATATTGGTTAGCTATCTGGTCCGCTAATAACAGACTGATGCTGAAGGCCCACACAACAACTCCCTGCCATTGTTAGCTAGATGCATATCAACTCATTCCTCATTATTTTAAGGTCCGAATGATTTTGTTTACTGGGTTAGATTAATTTATTTGCTTGTTTATGGAGCTTGAATGGAAGAGGCTTAATGTTTGTGTGATTCGGAGGATACCAGTGCACTTGTGTTGTGTTTGAGTGAGTTAGCTTGCTGGCTCAAGTAGCCTTTTAGTGCGTCGGTCATTTTTTTTTTTTTCGGATCTTGATTTCCATTGTTCAGCCATAACACAACTGACGAGCCCGTCTCTTAAAAACAAACCATAAAACACATTTAATGCTTAGCAATACGAATTATTGCCACATAACGTTAAGTGTCCTGTTGTTGCTTATTAGACATTAAAGGTTCGAGTTTTTATACTTGAACGTATCTTCAATTACGTTTCTTTGGTGATGTCTCTAATGTTTTCAACCTTTTGTTCAAATTCGGGTTTGATCCAGTTCTGATACTAAAGGGAGTTTATTGCGTTGCATAAATGTAAATGCATTCGAGCCTAGCGTTTTTTTATACACAACATGCTCAGCATCCAGTTGTTTTGTCTGGAGTAAATGTGTGGTCCCCATCACAGCTGCTTCACTTCATTTGTAAGACCAGCAGTTTCTGGAGCAATTCGGCCATTTCCACCTGTTTTACCAATAGCTGATTTGTCAGATGAGAAGGTTCTATAAAATGTACACATATGTTAGGAAATTAGGCTACATACTTAAATTTTATAAAAACTTTTGAATAGATGCAAATGGTAGTGTAGATGATTGCAATAATTGAAGTTTCCTTTAGACATAGTGCTTTTTTTTTTTTTAAATGAGCAAGTGTCACCAGCAAATAACATTTACTTCAGAATCTAAGTAGCGACTACCTAAACACTACATCCTAATTCAACAACATGCACTCATCTGTGTTTGGCTTCCTGTCAGACCACAGCCAGCCATTTCACATAGTCATTAATAAACATAGCTGTCAGTTATCCAGCGAAGTGGTTGTGGAAATGTTTAGCAGATCATTTTGGATTGAATGACAGCTTTACATAGTGATGACAGGATGTGCCCATTTCATTACACTCAATTTTGGGATGCACTTCTAAAGTACAAATGAATATCACAAACTGTGTTTTCATAATATGTTGATAGAAAGTGGTCATGGTGGTCTCTTCAATCTCATACTGAGGTCTCTTCTTCTGATTGAAGAATTTTTGGAGGCCATTTAGCTTCATATGTAATATTAAAAAAATGAATTAAGGGCCGCTCACACCAAGATCTATAACAATAACTATAAAGCGTCCACACCAATGACCAATGCGCTATAACCTTGTTTATAATGAGTGCATGCTGCAGTTATGTCTAGCTCTTTTTTTTTTTTTTTAATCATTCTTCAGATGGAATTTTTTTTTCTGAAAG
>JAFVLL020029888.1:0-12994 GCA_021397915.2 Tor tambroides
GAGTAGTGTGTGTGTTGGCCGAGAGCCTGGCGAGGGTGCAGAGGCCTGTGCTATCTGCTCTGTTGGCAGGCTGGCCTGAAGGCAAACTCAGTGCTACTAGAGTCTTTGTACTCTTAAGAGCCCCCCTTCTCACTCTCTCCACACCGAACCCCCTCCTCAAATCCTCTCTATCTGTCTGCCATCCCTGCATTACACTCTATAAATCTGCTGCGTTCTTTATTTATCTTTAGTATATGTCGTTTGTTTCATTTTGAAATGTGTATCTGTTTTTTAGCTCTGTGTTCAGATGTAAATGAACTTCAAAGTAGATGCCATATTTGATTTGATGTACGAACAAACCCTTGAAAAACATTATTTGTAATAATGAACAACTTCAAGCATCACAACAGAGGTCGACATTTAGTCGACATTTATGTATTTTTATGAACTTTGAGTTATTGTTGGATGTTGTGGAAATTAATCTGGTGAATATGTGTTTATATATAATTTGGGGTTTTGCTAAATTTGTGGAAAAAATATCATAATAAAAAATTAAACAACAACAATAATAACAATAATATAATAAGTTCATGTACTAAAAGGAGGATGGAGGTAGAGACCATTTAATTTAACTTATTTTTGTGAACCAGAGTGTCAATTGTTTAGTCAACAAAACATTTCAAATTATATATATATATATATATATATATATATATATAGTTGTGTTTTTGCCATTTTAGTTGTTTTTGTTTATCTACATTAAGTCTCATTTTAGGTTTAGTCATTTTAGTTTTACTTTCAATTAAACTCAATTAAAATGAGAAATTTTGACTTGGTAAAAGTTTTTTTTTTTTTATATTTATATATTTTATTAATTTAATGTTTATGTTATTTCAAATAATAACAACAATAATAATAATAATAACAACAGCAACAGCAACAATAATAATAATAATAATTTTTAATAATTTTTAATTTTTTTTTGTTTTAATTTTAATAAAAGTTGTAATTTTAGTTTTTATTTTAGTTAACTATAATAACCCTAATGCCCAATATTATATTGAGTGTAATCTCTGTGAAATTATTTTTACTATTCCTTATCCAGTAATCGCAAACAACTGAAAAAGTTATGAAAATGCATTGGTCAAGTGGCGGCGATTCATTATTTGTGCCAGTATTGTGTTACGACCATTTATAATTTCCACAGAATAGCTATAACATTATTTTTAATGCTTAATACAGAGGACGTAAGAGTCGTTTGCAGTTCCATTTTTCCAATACAATTGTTTCCAGTACTACTTCTTTTTTTTTTTTTTTTTCTTCTTCTTTCAGTGAACATGTAAAATTGAGTGCACGTGCAGTTGTAGCACAAGCTTAATGTTTGGCTTTTGGGAAAATTGCCTCTTGAAATGTTGTCATCTGCACCCGACAGATTCCTTTTAGCTCCGCAGTTGTCGAGCCATTTCACCAGAGCTTGACTAAACACGAAAGGACTCGTCGTACATTTAAGCAGACAAAAAAATATATAAATTGACTGTTAAGGAAATTAGAGTGGTATGAAAGAATCCCTTTTAGTGTGTTGCACATGCACTATTTGTTTATCTGAAAGGATGCACATTGTATCAATTTACAATTCTGGGTTTGCGCCGCCTCAGGCTGGAGGGTCTCAGAAGTTGAAGAATTAATTAGTTTTTTATTATTATATATGGAGTAATCTATTTGGAGAGAGGAAGGCATTGCCTCTGGGCTGTGTCCTTTAAACACTGGAGCCCTAGCTTCCATTATCTACTGCGCACATGACACACAACAAACCAGAAAAGCACTGCAGAAGATATAGTCGAAACAAAGGAAAGAAATGTATAGCCTACTTGGGGGGGAAGAGTATTCTAGTATGTGAAATGAAGGTTTATTTAGTTTGTGAACTGTTTGCCGGAGGTGCTTGTTTTGCGCAGATATGTCACACGCTCCCGTATCAGATTAATAGTCTGAATGATATTGATTTTTGTTTATTTAGCTGCGTTAATGTTCTGGGTGGGTAGATTTGTAATACAATCTCAGCTGAGCTTAATCTTTCGCCTGCAGCGAAGTTCAGCGGTTACGCCACTTTTGGTTAAGGCACGTCAAGGTCACGATTCCCCTGAACGATGTGTAACTATGACAGTTTAAAAAGCTGTTAAACACACAGCAACACAAACACAACTGGTCAGTTTAATAAACACATCCAGTATGATGATTTAAGATGACTGCACGAATCCAAGAGTTCAAATTTGGCCATAACTATAAGGGATAGTTCACCCAAAAATGAAAATTCTGTCATCATTTACTCACTCTCAAGTTGTTCTAAACCTGTATAAGTTTATTTCTTCTGTTGAACACAAAAGAAGATATTTTGAAGAAGGTTGGTGACAAAACAGTTGATGGTAGCCATTGTTTGGTTACCCACATTCTTCAGAATATCTTGTTCTGATGACAGAATTTCCATTTTTTGGTGAACTGTCCCTTTCATTGATGTTTATTCAAAGGTAGCTGACTAAATAGGACTATGTTAGATGTTTGGCTAATTTTTGAAGGGCTCTTAAAATATATAACACATAACCCTCTCCATGAAACACACAGCTTAGCTGTGAGGACATGTATATAAGAACATATATATGTTCTTCTCACATATTGCCACAGATATTGCACACAAAAAGAAGATGGTTCAAAGTTCAGAGCGAATCAAAGTAATTATTATTTACTATATAATAAGACTATTTTGTTTAATATTTGGGTGTGTTGTGTGTTTTGAGGGTTATTTGAGTATTGTGCGGTTAGATTAGCAACATACTAATGTTAAACTCCTTTGGAATCAAGGATAATTTGATAATTTTATGCATTCATTAAAGGAAAGCCTGTAGTCTCACATAAATATTTGGTGCTCCCTGTTTCAGTTTGCTTTTAATTGCATTGATGTCTCTTAAATTACTGTTTTTAATTTGTCTGATTTAAAGCGAGACTCGAGTTCAAAATAATGAATAAAAAACTATTATATATATTAGGAATATATTCTATTTTTTGCTGTGTCTGCAAAAGTCCTATAATCTATGTTACTAACCATCATAACACCTTGCAACCAGCATCATATTTTATTTTCTTCTGTGGTGGACATTTTGAATGTAAAAGTCTATTTTTTTCAATACTTTATCTACAGTAACCTATTGTCAAGGAGTATATTAACTGGCTGTCGACCGTGTTGGGTTTGCAATATTTTTATGATTTCAATTTAAATACATTTTTCAAATTTGAGGTCAACCTGATCAATAAATACTATGGTTGGCAAACAAAGCCTGTCACTGAACCCTTGCGAAAAAGTAGTGCACATACTTCTAAAACGAGCGTCTATAATGGAAATAATTTGCTTTATAAGAGTATACTTAATCACAAACTTAATGTAATGTTTTAGGACATGTAATAGCAAGTTATTTACAGTTAAATTAAATGTATATTAAATCCAATTAGTTGAACTACCCACTTAAGAAGGAATTAAAGACATCTTCATACTTCTGTTGTCTTTGAAATATGGTTATAGTGCACTGCCAAATGGTAAACTACTATGAAAAATTACAAAGTATACTTGAGAAATACAGTCATGAAAGTGTGCTATCTTTAAGTACACTTAATGGCCTTTTATTTCATTAATTAATATTATGTTATCTGCAAGTACAGTTTTTGTAAAATATACTTTTATGTACACTACAAGTGCACATTCAATAGAATAAATCAATTAATTAGTTTAATTTGTCAACTGATACATATATTCATGTGTAGTGCTTAAAAATGTACTTTAAGTGTAGTTTCATTGTGCCTGTGTATAATGATTCTATTTTATTCTATTCTATTCTAGCAACTAGAAACCAACAGTAATTGTACTTTAGTGTTGAAATGTGCGTCCATTTATATAATGAGCCAATTATAGGAGATGTGAATGATTTCTACAGTGTGACTTGCATTAGAGCAGGGTTTCATCTTAAAGTGCCCCTATTATGAATTTTTGAAAATGACCTTTCATGCAGTGTGTAACACAGCTCTAAGTGAATGAAAACATCCTGTAAAGTTTTAGATCTGAAAGTGCACCGTTTATAAAGTTAGTCTCTCAAAAGAAAGAGTCGACTCTGAATCATTGAAACGAGTCGTTTTTAAAATGAATCCCAAGCCGTTTCATTTTGATGTCAACATGAAACATTAGCACATTGCCCACCCACTTGTTGGTCTTTTCGCGTTGGTCTGAATGAAAATGCAAATTCATTCTTTGCCACTAGGTGCTGCTTTTGGAGCGGTAAAAATAGCCGTTTCCCGGTAACTATACACAAATCAGGTTTGGAAAAATTAATCCTTGAGCGAATCGTTTGGGAGTAGTTGAGCAAGTAAGGTAAAAATAAATGCATATTATAAGACAATGAAAGTGGTTTTTGACCTTGCTTGCATGTCAGCCTGTTGTTGGGGACTCCCAAAACCAAAATATGAATCTTTCATTACCCATAATAGGGGCACTTTAAAGAAACCAGGAGCGGTGTAACACTAGAAAATTAAATACCAGCTCGGCCTTTTCAGCGAAGGTCCAGAGATTTCCCTTCTCTTACTCTCCAAAGGAGGTCAACGCGGCTCTGTTGAGGAAGCGCTGCTGGAATTTGGCGCTTTATAATTAGAAGCGCTGATAGAGGAGTCAGTCCTGATTGTCTGCCGCTTTAATTTAATGTGCATATAAAGAAGGAAGCAGTGTAATCAAGCTTCAATTAACCGACAACTAAATCTCTCCCACCCCTGCAGCTGCCGTCCACCCCCGTCCCACCCCACGGCCCCCTCGTGTGGCCACCAACAAGGGCTACTTGTGCTTTCCATTCGCGTAACTGCTATAATCAGGAAACCTATGAATCTTCCAGCCATATGGCCGCATCACATGTGTCTCTTATAAAGACACGGCAATGAATCTCCCACTTATGCGGATGCATGTCACATGTGCGCAGAGCGGGCTTCCATACTGACAGAATTAGCATGAGGAAACCGCTAACTGGCGTTATGTGTCTGAGGCGCCTCAAGTGCTCCATATTTCCTGCGAGACATTTAGGGAATATTAATCATAATGTGATTAATTCCCCCCGTCTGCTCGTGCGTGCCTCTCGCTGTTTTGGCTGTTTGTGCTGATGTCGCCATGTGAACTGTGTTTAAACTCACACGGATATGAGTTTGTGTGTGTCACATCTATGTGTGTTTAAGCGGCTCTGCTCTAATTGGTTTAGCAGCCAAAGGGAGTCAAAGGTCAGCGTAGCGTATCGAGACACAACGTGAACCTGATGCTGGGAAGGATGCTTTCTGTCGACTGAGAGGGAGGACCATGTGTGGGGCTTCCTGGAAAACTCTTCTCCAGCCCCAAACACTATTTTTTCTCTGTTCTTATTCTTTTCTTAATCTGTTTCCCTGTTTTTTGACCTTTTCACCAAACCTCAAGCTCCATGTTGTTTAAAGAGTGTAAAATCCTAAATCCTGTTGTTTATTTTTCTATGCTAGAGTGTAGTTCAAGTTGACCTGTTTGCATTACTAGTGTATGTAGCAAACTATTTTAAAAAAAAAAAATATATATATATATATATATATATATTTATTTATTTATTTATTTTTTTTTTCTTGGCTCTGTTCAATAAAACAAGGCAAATTAATTTCTTCTTTTTTTAGTTTATTTTATTTATTTATTTATTTTTAAATTAGGGGTTATTATGTGATAACTGGTTATAAAAACCTAAAAAAAAAAAAACCAAAAAAACAAACACGCATTTTACCAAAAAATTATTTATTTATTTATTTGTTTGTTTGTTTGTTTGTTTGTTCTCAGCCCTGTTCAATAAAACAAGCCAAATTAATTTATTTTATTTTTTCCCCCTTTTCTTTTCTTCTTTTTTTTTTTTTTTTTTTTTAAATTAGGGGTTATTACTGTATGTGATAATTGGTCATAAAATCCTAAAACAAAACCATTTTATTATTTTATTTTGTTATTTTTCTATATTTATTCTCAGGGTTATTATGTGATAATTGGTCATAAAAAAATTTAAAAAAAACATACATTTTACCTAAAAAATATTTATTTATTTATTCATTCATACATTAATTAATTCATTCATTCATAGGGTTTCTGTGTGATTATTAGTCATAAAAACCTAAAATAAAAACATTTTAATATTTTTTTATTTATTTGTAGGGTTATTATGTGATAATTTGTAATAAAACTATTTCTATGTAAGTTGCCTTGTTCAAATTAATGCAACAATTTATGTAAGAATGATTTTATGGACCATTAACAAAATGCATTTTGCTGCCCAGCATACAGTAATGGTTTCAAATGGTAGTATGCTACGCTATTGTCATATGATCTTACTAGTTCTAGGTTGTTTAGTTAAGAGTAATGCCTTTTGTAAGTCTAGTAATGATTGTAGAAGTTAAAAATGTTCAAATCGTGGCTACTTTTCATTCCTCACATTAGGAATGGGGGGTCAAGTGCACTGCATTGTGGGATACAACTTTGTGCAATGCACTCTGATTTAATTAGGTCATTTAAGGCAAAGTATATGCATTTATACTGCAAAAGTAGTATGAAAGCATTTGAACAGTCATTAACTGAGTTGATTGCAAATACCACAAACAATGCAGAACTTAACCATTCATTGTTCTCAATGAACAAACAGATAAACAAGCAGCTTGTGCTCACATTAATGTTAGTTTAAGAGCGCGGCCTGTGTGTTAGGGATGGGAGATCACGTACTTGGCTCTGTTTGGGCCGCTGCTCATTATTATTCATGAGCGTGGGGGTGTTTCTGGGGCCTGGGGGCGGGATTATCTTCTCCCTCAGTGCTTGTTGTGCTGGAGGCCTCGGGACAGGGGTCTGTTTGGCACCGCCGCTGGGGTCTGATGGGTCTGGCCTCGCTCCCCCGTCTCTTTCTTTTGCTGTATCACTCTCTCTGGCCGCTGCTAATCACTCTGGGATGCTGACTGTGCTCTGTGCCTGGCACCAATTCAGTTTCTGTCTCTTCCCTCTGTTTTTTGGACTGTGAGAATGACCTGCCGTTTGAGAGGAACCGTTGTATAATTTGATAACTCAGAGCATTAAATATCTGCAAAAGAGCTCAAAATTAAAGCATTTGAATTAATTCACAATATGGCACTCTTAAACCGCATCAAATCTTTGAAAGATATCACAGCCTTTTGCAAAAAAAAGTCTTAATAATACAAAATTTGATGATGCTGAGTTCAAAAATATCAATAAAATCTTTTCATAATGTAGTTTTTCATAAAATAAGAATGAAGGTTTTTCTTATTGCATATGTATCCGCTTCAGTGTTCTCAACAAAAGCAGTCAAATGCACCATTTAACTTGTGTGGAGAAAGTGCAAATCAGGGTCAAGCATAAATTAACATGAAAATAAGCTGAGAATTGAACAAATCGTTGTAAAATCTGGTGATTAAGAAACAATACAAGACTTCTTCACCTTAGAAATGGTTCTAGAAAGCAAAAATGCTACAAAATGCATCATATTTTGTGAGTAAGTATGACATGCTTAAGCAAAACAGGCACTATTTTCTGGAATCAGCACCCAAAAATAGTAAGAAACAAGTACTGGATTTAATTTAGCAAATACAATGCAGACGGTGTCTTCACAAAATTTGTTTGAGACACTAAGTAGAATGTAAATGTGATATTCTTCAGCGCAACTATATATTTTGCTTTCTAAAGGTTGCATAAAAAGCAAGTTATCTTTTATTGGTCATTTTACTTTGGTTAGTCCTGCTAAACACCTGCTTCTGTCTTTGTGTCTCTTTAGGTGATGAGTATTTTGAGTAACCCCAGTGCCGTCCCGTCCCAGCCTCAGCACGATTTCTCCATCTCTCCTCTCCACGGCAGCCTGGAGGCGTCTAACCCCATCTCAGCGAGCTGCAGCCAGCGTTCAGACCCCATCAAGAGTGTGGACAGTCTGGCCTCCTCTCAGTCCTACTGTCCCCCCACATACAGCGCCACCAGCTACAGCGTGGACCCCGTCACTGCTGGATACCAGTACAGCCAGTACGGCCAGAGTATGTATCATCCCTCCATTATATGCTCTGCATATGTGTCTGTATGTCTCTGCTGTTGAAAATGTGTCGATAAGTCTCACCAAGGCTGCATTTATTTGATCAAAAATACAATAAAAACAGTAAATATTATTACAATTTCAAATAACTGTTTTATTTTTTCATATGTTTTAGTGGATTTGTGTCATGTGATAAAAAATGAATTTCATGTATCATTGCTTCTAAGTCACCTGATATGTAGATCTTCACAAATCAGAATAACATAACTATTTGCTATAGAAATTTTTTTTTGATTATTAATATTAAAAAAATTGTATAATATTATTATTCAATGCTACCTGAAATATCTTGAAAAAATTCCTGTGGGATGAAGTACAATAAGTACCCTTATCACTGCAGTTTCAATAGAAATAAACACTAGAGGCAATGGCTAGGAGTAGCAATCATTTCATTTTGATTGTGATTAAATATCCATATTCAACTTTAGAGATGTAAAAACTTTGTCTGTTAGCTCAGCAAGGTAAGTTCAGGATCTTGAGTCTTGATTTCAAATAAAAATAAAACCATGGTCCAGCTCAAAGCAGCATATGCAGATTTGCATTTTATATCATTTGATTGTTCATTACTATCGATGGTTCAGGTGAGTACAGGTAGTAAATTATTTCAAGCAATCAGAATGGGAACTTGGCGCCAGTAACAAGACATTTCAGTCAGATACAATGAAAAACACGTACAAAACCAACGTCACATAAAACATACCATATGTGATCTGTTGTCATCATATGTGATCATATGTCATCATCTGTTCTGGGGAAAAATAAACACTCTTTTAGCACCACTCAGTGGACATTTCACATCAAATATGTCACGAAACATACATGGCGGTATGTATTTCACGTCTTGCTATAAAGTTCCCACAGGTACATTTTCGTCATGAGATCAGGTTACATTATTCATGATTAATCATTTTTGATCAATTTAATACATAATTGCTGAAAAAAAACGTATTAATTAAAAAAAAAAAAAAAAAAAGTTACTGACCCAAAAATTTTAAACGTTATTATATATCTTTAGTGTTACAGCCTTTTTGTGGTCCCAAATTGCTGCGATAAATTAAAATGTCTTGGTTCTGGACAAATGACACAAAATCACCTATTTTATATAACTGGTTTAGTTTATAGTTTCGTTTATAGCTGGCATTTAATGCAAAAGCCATTCAGCTCAAATTAGTCAAGTTAATTGTTTTCCATAAACTGTTTGTGGTCAGTAATTTTTATTTTTTTATTTTTCAAAGAAATTAATACTTTTATTCAGCAAGAATGCATTAAAGTGATCAAAAGTAATAGTAAAGTCCGTAAATGCTACAAAAGATTTCCATTTCTAATAAACGCTGTTCTTTTGAACTTTCTATTCATCAAAAAATCCTGTTTACCCCAAAAATATGGAGCAGCAAAAATGTTTTTTACATTTTAAAATTTTTAAATGTAAAATTTAACCATTATTAATAATTGAGCACCAGTAATAATTGACAATAATTGAGCATATTAGAACGATTTCTGAAGGCTCATGTGACACTGAAGACTGGAGTAATGATGCTGAAAATTCAGCTTTGCAACACAGAAATAAATTACATTTTAAAATATATTCACATAAAAAACAGTTATTTAAAATTGTAATAATATTTCATAATATTACCATTTTTACTGTATTTTTGATCAAATAAATGCATCCTTGGTGAGCCAGTACAGCACATTCTGTTCTTTTCAGTAAGGAAGCCATTATGAATGAATGAATGATGCATTTATATAGCGCTTTTATTGTGTATTGCCGTACACCCAAAGCGCTTTACAATCATGTGAGGGGTCTCTCCTCAACCACCACCAGTGTGCAGCATCCACTTGGATGATGCGACGGCAGCCACAGGACAACGGCGCCAGTGCACTCACCACACACAGCTACAGGTGGAGAGGAGAGAGTCATAGAGCCAATCAAGTGGATGGGATTATTAGGCCATGATAGACAAGAGGCCAGTGGAGGAATTTGGCCAGGACACCGAGTTACACCTACTCTTTACGAGAAGTGCCATGGGATTTTTAGTGACCACAGAGAGTCAGGACCTCGGTTTAACGTCTCATCCGAAAGACGGTGTTTTTTACAGTATAGTGTGTCCCCGTCACTATACTGGGGCATTAGGACCCACACAGACCACAGGGTGAGCACCCCCTGCTGGCCTCACCACAGCTACCTAGTTTTCCCAGGAGGTCTCCCATCCAGGTACTGACCAGGCTCAACCCTGCTTAGCTTCAGTGGGCAACCAGTCTTGGGCTGCAGGGTGACATGGCTGTGGCATTATAGTTTAGTCACACTGATGCCCTGTGCATATTGACAGTTATAGTCCATTTCCTCTCTGAGGCTGAGCAGTGCCATCGCTGACCATCTCAGGACACTCTGACCCCTCTGCCCATCAGAGCAGGGCAGACACATGCTCCTGATAAAGACTCCAGCGCCGGCCCCGGGCTCCTCTGTTAGTCACAGTACTCTTCCCTCGAATGGGAAACGGGCACTTCAAAGCCCACTTTTACACCCCGAGGGTCCTAATGTCCTTTTAGTCACCTCACACACACACACACACACACACACACACACACACACACACACAAGTTTCAGGGCAGGAAAGAATTGATTGATTGAATTAACATAATCAGAGGCTGATGTTGTCACTGGTTTCTATCTACATGTGTGTTTTGTGATGTATATGTCTTACAAACCTTGATACATTGTGTCCAAACTTTTAAATGGTAGTTTGGGGATAAAATCGTTTCCCGGAGGTTATCTAAATCGAACAAAACTCTCTTTGAGGATGTGTTCAAAGGTAAAAAATATATAAAAATTATACAAAACGTTTTTTTTTAATGCAAAAAATGCATGTTTTGAGGTTTGGGTTAGTCTGTAGTCATTCTAATGAGCTTTATATGAAAACAGTAGAGGTCTGTGGCTTGTCTGCGGTGAGGTGTGTAGGTAAATGTGTGTATGGGAGTGTGAAGTAGTGTCAGGTCCATCAGAAGGTGCAGGAGGGTTGATTGAAGAGATCTGACGAGCGAACGTCAGGTTAATTATGAGTGAGATTGAGAGGACTGATCTGTTTAATGAGTCAGACGAGAGAGCTGCTGAAATTGAGGCGAGTATGAAGCATGAAATCTCAAACGCTCAGAGTAATAAAGACTGGCACATACACACACACACACACACACACACACACACAGCTGAATGAATGACACCAGGCGTTCTCGTCTCTCTGGCCCTTGATTGACTAAATGCCCATTTTAGCTTGTATTATCTTTTATTAATCTTTATTTGTGTCATTTGTTGAATACTCTGGTCAGAAGTTTAAAGAAGTAATACTGTGCCACGTTTGGTGGATTGTGTCAGTAGTATGTAGTGATGTTTGAATCGCAAATGTTTTAATGATTCGATGAAATCACTGTTGTCACTGTTTACTAAAACTAAAAATATTATAAATATGTTTTTGATTTTTGAAGTAAATCTGTAATAAAATATGATATACATAATTTAATATAAACTTCAATGTAAACTTATTTTTTTTAGTTAGTTACCAAGGAAACATTTCTAATTTTCCTTTAAGGTTTTTTTTTAGTTGAAGTATTAATCAACAATCACCCTCGCACACCTTTACGTAATTGATAGGTGCGTAGGAAAAATAACATTCTTTTTTTGTTTTTACGTTTAAGTATTAAAATCACTAAAACTAAGACTGAAAAAAGTAAATTAAAGCTAAACAGAAAAAAAGCGCCGATGGGAAGGGAAAATTTTGCGGGCACATTAAAGAACAGATGCAGCCAGATCATTTCCATAACGACCAGCACAATCTACCAAGAGCAGTGCAAATTAGTGCCTGCTTTAAGACATGCTTTTTTTGGGCGTTAAATAATGGCGCAAATACCAGTAATTTGATGCGTGCAAATCTTAATGAATCTCGTTGCATGAATCATTTTAATACTCTCCTCCCATAAATTTTGCATCTGAAAGGCAAACTCCTACAAATGCATATTCAATAATGTCAGGCGCAAAAATAACCGTGTCCACGCCTTTTCAGCGCTATTTCTTCACTGCGCGTCTTTAGTAAATCCTGACAGTACTATTTTAACACCAAAAGACGGTTTGCGCTGGTGCACGCTGTTAGTAAATGTATGTACATTTGAATCCGTTTTTGAACCAGTTCATTGAAACCATCTGAACTGAAGGCCAAACTGAAGACATTCTGTGTGCTAGTGGTGTTTTATTAATGCATAAACTGGTGTGAGACTGCTTTCATGTGGAACGTCCCACTCATGAGAATGTGTTTGTGTGTCATTTCCAACAGCCGCTGTGGACTATCTGGCCAAGAACGTGAGTCTGTCGACTCAGAGAAGGATGAAGCTAGGCGATCATTCGGCGGTGCTGGGACTTCTGCAGGTGGAGACGGGACAGGCTTACTGAGTTCGACCACTACAAACACACCTTCACACGCTCTCAGATGCACAAACACCTCCTCCGACCAGCTGGAGCTCTTCAGCGCATCCGCCGGCACGAGCGTGAGAGGCTTCTACTCTGATTTCCAAGACAAGAAACTCTTGCCATTCCATTTGACGTGACCTTCTCATGATTCTGGGCTTGTCTTGGACCTCTAACTCGGACAAGAGGACCACGCAACAGCTGCAGGCACGTCGACGGACGCAAGAACGCATTCCGAGCCATTTCCAAAACGTACTTTCACCTCGCTGTGCATAGTCGTGTATGAATCTCAGTGTCATTACAATGGATAATCTCGCTTGTTTTCTATCGATATTGTTATTACGATTGCCCTTACAGTTGTTGTAATTATGATTATCGTAACTATTGTTTCGTTTCGTTGTTTCAAGAT